>LGRX02035296.1:0-114739 GCA_001247695.2 Cymbomonas tetramitiformis | reverse complement strand
TGGTCTTGATGAGCACCTACGGACCGGGTCAATCAAGTGGTCCAGCTGAGCCCGAAGCTTCCACACACCCAACTCGGGCTGGCCCCTAACGGTGGCCACACAGGCCTTGATGAACACCTACGGACCAGGTCAATCAAGGGGGGCAACACAGACTAGCACTAACGCGCCGTCGCCTGTCTAGCCTAACGGCTAGGCCCTGCCCTAGGGAAACACTGCAGCACTGAGACAGCACACCCAACCCCTCGGCAAGCACACTAGAGCAAGAGAGGGCCACGGGTGGAGCACGCACGTGGAGGCCTAGCGGCCAGCTCGGTGTGCTGCGGTGGCCGCAGCGGCGCCCTCGGCCATCGCTGAGGGGAGGAGCAGCTGCTGCTCCCGGCCGAGGTCGATGTACAGCTTGTAGCAGTCCGAGGCCCAGTCACCGTGGGCCTGGATAAGGTGGCCCGGCACCGCCAGCCCGGAGGCTGCCGTCGCCCCGCCCCGCCTGAAGGAGTGCCCCGAGTAGGCCTTCGGGTCCAGGCCCGCCCGCTCCGCCAGCTTGCGGAAGGTGCTCACAAAGAAGGAGTGGGTGAGGGGCTTGAGGCGGCCCTTTGCGTCCTCGATGCAGAAGAGGGGGCCGTCCTCCCCGAGCCCCGGGCCCTCCATGACCCGCTGGAGCGAGGTCACCGGGCAGAGAGGGGAGCCCGGCACGTGGCGCATCTGCACGTGGTGGTAGCGCTCGCCCGCCTGAATGGTCTTCGAGTGCCTCACTCTGATGTCGGCTGAGGCGCCGTCGGGGAAGGTCACGTCCGACCGCACTAAGTGCCCTCGCGGGTTCCACGCCTCCGCCTTCTCGACGGACACGTTGTCCTTTCTGAAGAAACAGAAGAAGCAAGTGTCCATGGCTGCAAAGACCACATTCTCGTTGAAGTTGTGGGGGTTGAGCACCCCCGCGATGAGGAGAAGCTCCTCGAACCCCATCGGCATCACCTGCTTGGACGGCGTGTCCCACCGTCGCCCACAGCCCTGCAGGACGGCATGCACCGCCCACCTCTGCCGCACCGGGACCCACTCGAAGCCGAGCTGCACGTGGAGTGCTCGCACCCCCGAAGTGTACTTCTTGGCCGTGTCGGGCTTCACCGCCCGCTCGGTGACCATGTACGCCACCCAATCTGCCAGCACCGCATCCTCCGCTGGCAGCATCTTGTCCAAGAAGCCTCTGGCCCTGCCTGAGATGCAGAATGACACCCAGCTCCTCACACCGGTGGAGTAGGCTGTCTGGGTGTTGAGGGCGAAGCACTCCGACTGCAGGGTGACAGTACGGGCCCGCAGGGTGTCGAGGAAGACCTCTGCTCACCCCGTGACCCCCGTGAGCTCGGTGTCAGTCCAGCTCACCTCACAGGGGGGGCAATGCACCACAATGACAGGCCAGTCAGTGGTGCCCCAGAAGGTGCGACCCCCGCCTTCAGGTGAGGGGGCAGTGAACAGGGCGCTGTTGCGCTCCCATCGGCGCACAATCCTGAACACTCCTGGCAGGGACACCACCAGCTCGAAGCCCGGGTTTCCGGGCCACCACGGGACCAGGAAGGTGGCGGAAGTGCCCCGCTGCGCCCTCCGTTTGCAACGGAGGAAGTTGCGCACGATGTCGATGAAGTCGGAGAACGGCAGGTTGCCCCAGGCGTTGTGGCCGGAGAAGTCCATGATCCGTGCGTCGTCCTCCTTGGTCCAGCCCACTCTGCAGAAAGAGTTGGCCCCGTTCTCCGAGACGCAGCAGTCCACCGTGAAGGGCCCCAGCTGCACATCCAGCGGGTGCCAGAGGGTGGGAATGAGCATCCAGTCGTCACGGTCCTCGATCCACACCAGCCGCTGCTTGTCCGCCTCGAACCTCGCCCGAAAGTCCTCAACCCGATCACGGGAGAGGAGGTCCGCGTAGATGTTGTCCTCCGAGGAAATGTACACGGGGCGAAGGCGGACGTCATGCTGAACACACACGTAGAAGAGCTGGCGGAGCAGAGGAATGTAGGCCGCCGGCCCCCACCACTTCTCCACCTGGCCGATGACGCAGTTGTTGTCGATGCGGATCACCACGGTCTTGCCCGTGATGTACTTGCCCCACAGCACAACGGCCCAGAAGACGGTGAAGAGCTCGAGGTAGCCGATGTCGTAGCTCTCCGGGCAGTCCGGCCTGAACGGGAAGTAGGGCTCCTGGGGCTGGCAGATCAGCCAAGCCCACGTCACCGCGAACCACCTGCGGTCCAGCACCGCGCCCATGCCCTTACCCGTGGATGCATCGGAGGAGAACCACTCCCACTTGATCTCCACCCGGTCCAAACGGACCTTGCGTCCGTTGTACAGGCGGATGACCGTGACGATCACCTTCAGGTCCTGTACGACCTTGTCCGTCAGGCGAAGGTACCTCCCCCTGGCCTGGGCCAGGAGGGCGTGGGCGTAGCGGGTGTAAAGGGAGAGTCCGTACACCACCTGCCCGCAGAAGGCCAGGAGCCCAAGCAGCCCCTCCATGAGTGTGCGGGGCACCTGGGAGCCCGCAAGAGCCCCCAGCCTGCGGATGTCAGCAATCTTCTGCTGTACCACCAGAATGCGGTCCTCGGAGATGCTGGCTGTGCACTGGTTGCCCTCGGTGGAGAGCAGAATGCCCAGGAACTCCATGGCCTGGAATGGCCCCTCACACTTGTCATCGTTGACCTCGAAGCCCAGGAAGGTTACGAACTCTCTGAGGAGCAACAGAAACTCAGAAACGACCTTTTTGCTACCAATCAACAGGAAGTCATCTAAGTACCCCACAATCGAGGCACCCTGTGCCTTCATCCACCGCACAATCCCCCGGGTAAACCTCATGAAGATGCCCGGCATGGCGGAGTTGCCGAAGGGCGCTCTGGTGTCCGCCAGCACCTCCTCATCCCACTCGAAGACGTGGGCAATCCAGTACATGGCCGCCACTGGGACGGAGCGGTAGGCCGCGGTGAGATCGAGCTTGGCCATCCACAGGCCTGGGCGCAACAGGGCGTAGGCATCCTTGATGGAAGAGAACTTCTCCTTCTCCAAGTCAATCCTCGAGTTCACTCCCACATCCTCGGGTCGGGAGTAATCCCACACCGGTCTGAACTTGATGACGCCCTTCCGCTCCTTGGCGACCACGCCCACAGCGGAGATGCCCTGAATGCTCCACTCCATCTTGACCATCACGACGTTGCCCGCGGACCTCTCCTTGCGAATCTCCTTGTCCATGGCCTCCCAATGCTCAGCGGGCACGTAGTTCTCCACCGTGTAAAAGGTGTCCTCCGGAACCGACTTGAAGGGGAATCCAACCCCGCAAGCTGCACCTCGTACTAGAAAGACCTTGTCGGGGTCCGTCTTAAAGGCAGCCGCCATCCTGCAGGCGTTGGCTGTCATGTTCGGCACCGAAGCTCCCGCATCCCGTAGCTCCGAGATGAACTCCTGCCACTGAGTCACCGATGTACCTGCAGCTGCGAGTGACACGGTGGTAGTGTCCTGCCACAGCTTCCTCAGCAGAGGTGGCCAAAGCTTGGAAGCCGTGACGGGAGCGGGCATCGGCCCAATGTCTACCTCCCCTGCGACAAAGGAAGACTCATGGCAAGGTTGGCCGGCTTCATCCCACACCTTTGAGAAGGAATGGGTCGCCGTCGGCAACGGCATCACGCCCGCAACGTCGGCGGGTAGAGCAACTCTCCCCGGAGAAGCTCGCCGTGCCACTTTGGCCGGAATGTCATCATGTGAACTCCTCCTCGGAGGGCTCACCTGCGGCTGCCTACGGGGAGAAGGCCTTCTGCATGCGGGCACAAGTGCCCCTCGTGCCAAAGTACCATCCCCGCGACAACCGCGGTCCACCACTAGCACCTCAGTGCCTACCTCTCCCGCCCATGCGGCACTCCCTTTGCTGTCATGTGCCTTCACCACCCGAGCCACAGCAATCTCGGGTGGCAGGCTGCCATCTCACTTAACCGTGCACGCCTGTTGGGCGTGCTTGCCCCCACACTTCGAGCAAACGTGGGGGCGGGGGCAGTCAGGAGTAGAACACCCCTTGGTTTTGTTGAAGTTCCAGCAGTGCTCGCCCTTGAAAGTCTTGGGCTTGAGCGCTGCTGGCTTCGTTGGAGTCGAGTCCAGCCGAGGCGCCTTCGGGGACTTTGGGTTTGGGGACGCCCGCGATGTCGGGGTGTAAATGTCCGTCCCCTCCCGAGACTTCAGTAGCTGGAATTCCTGCCACACCGTATTCACACGGTGCTCGGACATGTCCGCCCTGTTGTCAGTAACGAGCTTCATCAAGAAGTCGTAAAACTCCAACATGACAGTGAATCCAAACTGCGAAACACGCAGTTTAAACCAAGAATGGAAGGAGAGGAGCACCCTTCCTTGCTCCTTAGAGGGGCACTCCACCGCGATGCGCAAAAACGCCTGCTCCCACTCTTCGATGGTCTTGCACTTGGTCTTGAGATGAAGCCGCGACTTGCCGTCGAGGCCCAACTCCAGCGCGGTTCCTCGTCCTCCGCAAAGGTACGAAGCGGACGAACGCGCAAGTCCACCCCCTTGTGTAGGCCCCCCAAAGGGACAACAGGGGCCAAACGGGTTAACAGGGAGCCACCTGAAAATTGGGCAGCCTCCTCAGAGACTGGGTCGCCTCGAACCGCAGCCTCGATGTCAGACTCGCGCTGGCGGTATAACTCTGCTTTCGCCGGCGTCTTCGGGACAATCATCTGAGCTCCCACGGCCGGCATCGCCCTCTCGGGCAACGGAGCAGCAGTCCGCGCCCCCCCAAGAGCCTGAAAATCAGTTGTCACGAAAGCAGGGTCCACCAGCGAGACAAACTCCTGCCATCCAATCAGTGTCTTCTTCAACAAGAAGACGCGAGCTTGTAACAGCTCCATTGTCGCCCGCGGACCCACCAAGGTGTCCGGATCCTCGGCCAAAAGTTCCCTGCAAAAATGCAGGAGCAGCGGCATTTTCGCCGGACGAACAGTGTCAAATGGGTCCGCCCCAAACCGGGTGGAACCCGTGGCAACGATCACTGCTGAAAGCCGGCGAGCATGGACCAACAAAACCTCCGCGAGCACGTCCAAAGTTTGGAGAGACCATTTCTCCGTAACGTGCGGTGCCTGCGCAAGTTCGTCCAAAAGAAGCTGAATAGCAGGGTCCACCGCTGCTATTTGCAAACCAACTGGAGCGGCTGCTAACGCAGCCGCATGTGCCGTGGCTTGCGCTGTAATTTGAGCCTGCATCGCGGCAAGTGCCGCTGCATGATCTTCTGCCTGTTTTTGTAGCTGAGTCTGCAAAAGCTGTAAAACAGGGTTAATCGCTGCGCCCAGCGCACCCGGAGCCGCGCCCAAACCAAGGGCCCCCGGAATCGGCAGTACACCTCCCGGAGCTCCCGCGACTGGAACTTGCGATGCCGCAAAAACGCGCAGTGACTGCAAGAAAGATCCAGCATGTTTCCAGCGTTGAATCGATTGCTCTCGGACGTTACGCCAAATGGCTAAACCAGCGCCCGTCTCCCAATCTACTGGCAGCCTGAATCCGGACTGAGTCGTGCCATCTTGGAGCAAAATACCCGCCAACTGCAACCTGGCAAGGTGAGGAATCTCTGGCGGCGGAATACGTACGGAAATGGCCGGCCCAACGGGCTGAAGACGCAAAATTAACTGTTCAGAAACCTCCAAAAATTTCGCACGACCGATCCTGGCAGTAGCAACCGTGTCGAAAAAGGCTGCTGCCGCCGTAATCGCCGGAAGCACTCGAGGCGCTGTGTAAGCCGCGCGCACTTCCTCAGGAGTAGGAGCAGGGATTGGAGCGGCCATATTTCTCAAAAATTGCGCGGAAACGTTCTCACTTCAGCAACTAAAGCTGGAAGAAAAAGCTGAACGGTGCTATGCACCTGAGGGCGTGAAGTGAGAAAACTGGCTGTAACGATGTTACAGTCAGTTTATGCAACTCTCTCACAACCGATGCCTCGGCTGTGTGCTGATCGGGCCTAGCGGCCCGATCGGGCCTGAGCAGGGTCCCTGGGTCCCTAGATCTAACGATCAGGGAGCCTCCTGGCGATCAGGCCCTGCAGATCTAACGATCTGCAGGGGGCGCGAATCGGGAGCCGAGTTCGCGCCCCCCCCGGCAGCTAGCGCTGCCAGATGGCGGGGCCATCTCTCCCCCCAGTGGACAGGCCGGCTGGGGGGGGCTGTGATCCGGTTGCAGGCGGATAACCGAAATTATAGTGCCAATAATTTTGGAGGATCGGTGACGAACCGATAACGTAGGCGACAATATCCTGCCGGTGTTAAGTTGACTCCATGTCGATAGTCACTTTATGCCAACGGTTTCGAGATCGATAAAGTAAATCTATCGTCGATATCGGTTTCCAACCGGTGTCGACGACCGATTTTCGCCGACAGTTACGGTTTCCGACCGGTGTTGACGTAGGATAGACACCATCAGTTTCGGTCAAGGACCGGTGAAGAAGAAACACCGTCCCGGCCGGTTTCGATCACGTCTACATGGATCATGAAACCGACATCGGTGTCGGGATGGAACCGAAACCGATGTCGACACTGGAATTTGTTGAATCGGTGATCCCGGCTCAGGGTTACTTTGTGGCTGACAATGTGCCACCGCTTGAGCCGCCTGAGCCCCCTGACCTCTTTCAGGACCTTGCTCAGGCAGATCTGAGTTTCGACATGGCCTTCTTCTACGTACGGTGTGGCTCTACATGGGAGAGGTTCCATTTCGGGAACCCTCCCTTCGGGTCGGACTTGATTGAGACCACCGATGACTACTTTGGTGCTGTCGATTGACTTCTTGTTCACTCTGGATGCACACCAGCATGGTGGTATGCGGAACTCCGGTGACTTCAACAATTTTTCTGGTTTATGCGTTTGCTTTTGACATCTACAGGTTATATTCTGGCTTGCTAGCTCGGTGCTTTTCAGTTGTTTAGCGGGTGCACAATGCCCGTAGGTTTCTGCACCTGTGCTAGCTAGAGGGTTTCCAATTTGTGTTTTAGAATTGCACAGTTGGATTAGCAGTTAGGTCTGTCAGCCTGGCTCCTGCCCTAACAACTTATCTTGCATTATCTGACTCTCCTAGACAGTCACCACCCGCAGTGCTGGGGTGGTGTGCTGAAATCTGTATAGGCAGCCCTGACCCGGTCAGGCCCCTATGACAGACTCCTAGGCCAACACTGGACTGCTGACTGATCTATAGGTTCGTACTGTGACACACGCTGTGTCACAGGTAGGCTAGACTCCGAAACCGTCCGAGACCACTCTGAGAAATAAACGTGGTAAAATGGTGGTAAAATGTGGTAAACTGGTGGTAAATTGTGGTAAATTGTTGGTGTTTTACCAACATTACACTAATAGTGGCGATATAAATCCCGTGGGTAATTTCCTATTGGTAACGTGGAAGAATTTTACCACGATTTTACCACATTTACTTATAGAGCGGTAATTATATATTATTGTTTACCATTGCTGTATATAATTTACCATGGTACCCCCCTATGACGGGTAAATTGACCCCCAATGGTAAAATTACCACATATGACCGGTAAATTGACCCCCAATGGTAAAATTACCACATATGCCCGGTAAATTTACCACGGTATGACCACGGTTGGACACGTGGCAGGCAGGATGCACTGTGATACGGACACGTGTGCAAGATTAGTGCACGTGGCAAGCAGGCATGGTATGTTACATGACTGTTACCAGATATGCTATGCTAAGATCTTGAAGGCGGCATACTAGCTAGGAGGGTCCAACTATGTCTATCAATACGGCGTGCTATGTTTGCAAAAGCTAATTTCATACGTTTTCTGCATTGGAGATCCTGCAGCTTTCCGCCAGGCCGTCTTCCAAATTCCCCGCCTGTCACACATGCAACCCATGGCATCCATCCCGCAACGCACCTTACCTTAACCATTCGCTGAGTAAACCATAAGCCGAGTCACGCTTGAATAATCACACACAACCACTTCCCAGCACAGGCCAGCACCGCGGCCGCCATAGCCAACACACAACGCGCCTCCCGTCACAATTATGTCCACTCCCCAGCCCAAGCCAACACCGCGCCACGCTCCTCCCATTTCACGACACCGCCGCCTCACCTGACCCACGTGTGTGTCTCACCGCCGTCGCCAACCCCCTTGGCCGCTGATCCGCGACCGCAGAAGAAGCACGCACAAGCGCTAACAAGGGTTAGTACCGACCGTTCCGGGTATATCTAGCTTAGAGTTTATTTATCTTGAGAGTTTATCCACACAGTTCGGGAGTTTCTGATATCTAGTAAACTAGGATATTCCAGTATATGGTATAACTAATCAAATTCACATCGGATCGAGCGGGTACATGGTTGGATGGTTATATGTGTGAAATGTGTAATGATAATAGCTTTACAAGTCGTGTATGTATGAGTACTCTTATAGTCCTACGGGTGTTAAGGCTACCTACGAGTGTTAAGGAATCGGCGATTAATCGTCGGGGTCCAAAATACGATTAATCGTGTGAATTTTGACGATTTGTCGGACCCAGGTAGCACCAGTGGACCACCGGGGGTGCCTGAAAAAAAATATTGAAATTCAATTCTTGTAACAGTATTGAATACGATTTCAATACTGTCACAAGTATCGGCGGGCAGTAGCCATTGGCGGTCTCGACGGAGTCCACGGAGTCGAGCACAGTGATCATGGCAGAACGCAACGCAAGGAAGTCCTCCTTCGCGTTGTCTTCCTCCAATGTGAATCCAGTAGAACTTTTGGACCAAACTGCGCAATGAAAGCCGTTTCGGATGTGTTGAAGTATGAATAATAAGAATCCGAAGTCGGATTAGACTTTAAGGTTGAAACGAATTTAGAATAGACTAAGAACAACTAGTGCTAGAGGTGGTGTTTACTGAAAGGTAAAAGAGAATAATGAAAAAGTTACCAAGTTCCTTCAAGATAAGCACAAGCAAACAGAGGTCCGAAGTCAGGATGTCATCAGGCAGGTCCTATAATTAATTCCTATCGATGTGCTACGGTCTGATCCTAGATTCCTATATCGTACGGTGCTGACGTCGGTTGGGTGACAGTACAGGCTGTCACCCGAATGCATTTGCACGTGTAATGAAGGAGGAATGATGAATCGAAACTGAATGATGACGTGGACATCGTTGATGACGGAGTACCTCTATTGTCATAGTTCGTAGTCGTCACCCGACGACCCGAATGCTGAATCAATTATCGCAGGACTGGCCTCATCGTCGACTGTCATAATTTACGGTAGTCATAATTATCGTTCGAGTCGACTGTCATAAAGATCGAGGTCATAATTATCGATCGACTCGGTCGATCGAGGCCCGTATTTCTCGACTGTAAATATCTGACCGTAGGTAATCGTCGGTTCTGTACGCTAATGCTCGTAAGTCGGATGGTATTTTCCACACCTGTTTGGGGTAGGGTTTATGAGTAACGTGTAACTCCCTAAACCCTAACCCTAACCCTAATTTCTCCTTATAGCTGTGCTCCGGGCACAACTCTCCCCCCCTTAAGAGCTGCCTTACTCCCGTAAGGATCTTCAGCTATCAGAAGAGGAGACCGTCGAATAATTCGTACAGCAGGTGCGTCGGAACGGGGTACACTGCCGAACTGGTGCTGCTCCCCTTCCGGTCCCCCCGGCTGGTACCCTGCTGCGAGGACCACAGGTGTTGGCCGTACCGCCGGACTGCGTAGCAGGGCGTGTGGCTGGTGCATACTCGCAACTCCCGGGCCGGGGGCGACGAGGTCCAGATGCACGTGGGTTTCTTATACCCAGTCCCATACTGGCAGTAGCAACACTCCAGTGGTGGCGGAAGTTGTCGGATTACCTCGCGAAATTTCAAACCGTAAGGTGCATAACCCCGCGGATTTTCCAGAAACCAGTGCTGGGGTTGGAACCAAGAAAGGAGGTTGAGGGTTCTTCTAACGCAGGCGTCCGCGGCCGCTAGGCGACGTGTGCCTTTAGTCTTGGCAGCGCTGTACTCCGTACAGGGTGGACTGGCCCAGATCACGTCAAAGTAGCGCCGGGGGTACTGCTTTTCGTCCCAGTCTTGCACAGACACCACGTGGGTGGCCTCCCACCTTGGGTCCGAATCCACCGTTACACATTCCGCATCTGGGAACTTGTCCCGGAAAGCCCTCTCGACCGACCCGGTACCACTGAAGAGGACCAGGAGTCGAGGAGGCCGGGAGTTAGCACTGGTGGACCGGGCGTAAGCCAGGAGCTGTCCCGCCTCGACTACAAAGGCGTTGGCCTGGTCATCAAAGATCTCGTGTGGGAGGCAGGGCCCTTGGGGGGTCCCAATATCTTCTACCAGACCTTCCCAGGTACCCGCAGTCTCCAAAGCGGACACTTGCCCCTCTCGATATTGCTCCGCTTTTTGTCGGCGCCGGTCTCCCGCCTGTACGCGGTCCTGTTCTTCCCTTTCCAGCCGGGCCTTCTCGAACTCGCGAAGGGGTTGTAGGGGACCTCCATGCTCCAGATCCTTGCGGGACCGCCATTGATCGTGCTCGCGGGAGAGCCCCAACCAGCGGACTTTCCATTCTACTACCTCCTGGCCCCGCACTTGTCGGACCCTTCGGGCCAGGATTCGGTCCACGTAGTATTCTTTCTGCCCGTCCACGATAGCTGTTTTGGGCTTGACCCGCGCTCGCCGGGAGTTGAAAGCGGCACTTCCATCAGTATAGGGTCGCAGTCGGTGCTGAGCAAAAACATCATGTATGCGCCACCCTCCGGGTAGCTTGAGGCGGTACGCCACTGGCGCCCCTCGGTCTTCCTCGGGTAGCACCAGCTGCCCGTCACTGTAGAACGTTTCGGTAATTGGCAGAGGTCCGTGCCAGCGAGGCCCCAACTTGCGGTAAGCTTCCTTATCCTTAACTTTCTCCGTAAGGTGCTTGGCCTCCACCCAAACCCGGTCCCCAATCGCAAACTCGCGCTGATGGTGCCGGCTGTCACACTGGGCTCGCTGCTTCTGCTGAGCTAGTTCGAGTCGGGCACGGGCCGTTTCCAGGATGTCGCGGAACTTGGAGGCAAACTCAAGGGCGATGTCTGCTCCCTTCGTGTGTTTCCGCAAATCCGGGTCATCCTCCAGGGCTGCGTCAACAAATAGATCCAGTTGGGACATAGGAGGTGAAGGACTCGTCATCTCAAACGGGGAGAATCCCGTGCTTTCATTCCGGGAGTCATTGATGGCAAACTCCACGTTGGTGCACCACAAGTCCCAGTCTTCCGGGTGGTCATCCACAAACGTCCGTAACATATCCTCCACCACCCGATTCGTATGCTCAGCCTGCCCGTCTGACCGGGGATTGTAGGGGGTGGTGGTGGCCACCTTGACTCCCATTAGCTTCTGCAGAGACTGCCAGAAGGCATGCATGAAGCGGGGGTCTCGGTCGCTGATAATTTTCATGGGGGCCCCATGATGCTTCCATACATGATCGAAGTAAATTCGGGCTACCGCCATCGAGGAGCTGTCCCCAAAGTTCAGGGGCGCCACATGGACTTGCTTGCTCAACTTGCAGGTGAAGGTGGTGAACGCATCGTGCCCACGCGGGGTGAGGGGGAGTCCGGTCACAAAGTCCATTCCCACCACCTGCCATATCCTCTGGGGGATTCTGTGCGGATTCAACAACCCATCCGGGAAAGTGTTCCGGGGTCGGACCGCCTGACAGGTGGCACAGGAGGCTACCCAGAGGCCCACGTCTCTATTCATATACCGCCACCAGAACCGCCGGGACACCCGATCCAATGTCTTATCTCGACCCACGTGTCCGGCGGCGGGACTCTCATGGGCCTGCCGCATGATGATCTCCTTGAGGGGGGAATCATTTCCCAACACCAGTTGGTATCTTCCCGCCGCCGTCCGCCACACAACTTGCCCAACCACGCAGAACTCGGTTGTCCGCTTGTGCGGAGCTGCTAGCACTTGCTGGCGCAGCTCCCGTAGGGGACCAGGGCGCTCATACTCTTCCCGTAGAGCCTGAAGGAAATCCGTCCCACTGGGCGGGTCCTCCGAGTCTCGGAGCTGAGCGGCTTTGCCCTTCTGCAGCGGGGCAGGAGGATCCGGCGGGCGACGGGCGATACCGGCTCCTCTCACCCGTCCTGGATGGGCCAACGCGGCGGGGGCATGCACCACTAGCATTGGCCATGTCAGGTCAATGCGGGTGCCGTCGGAGGATTCGAACAACTGGGTGGGTTTTCCCAGGTGGTCATGTGTGGGGATGACTTGGACTATCCGCATCCCGGTTTGCCTGAATTCAGGCGCCTCGAAGTTCGAACAGGCGCCTCCACCGGGGCATACAAGACTGGAGGTCCGAGAGGAGGAACACAGCTGAGGTGTGCTCCGGGTCCAGGCGCCACTCCTCCACGAACTTTTTCAGTATGGACTCGATAGTGGTATGTTTATTGGAGGGGGGCGGACTGCACCAGACATGGAGTCCCTGCCAAGATTCTCGTAGGCAATCTGTCCAGTATCGGTCCACCCGGCGATTGTGTCCTCCCACACCGCAGCAGGCATCTACATCGAAATCTCCAAACTGCTTCTGAAAACCCTCGAAGTAGACCTGACACACCCTTCGGTCCTCACGGTCCTTGCTATCCTGGGGTCCCACATCTTCCTCAAGGGAGGAGGGCACCTCTTTCGTGGAGGGGGGCTCAGGTGGGTACGGGGGCCCCTCACTCTCACGAGACTCCCGTGACTTTCGACTCCGGGTAGTCATGGGAGCGAGGTGCTCCTCCATGGCTTCTTCCGCCAGACCCAGGGTACAGAGAGCATCCATCCACAATAGGCCTAGATCCTGCCATCCGCCCCCGGCAGGGTCTTCCCTACCTCCCAATACCAAACAGGAGAGGCGGGCTCCTTCCTCGAGAGAAACATTAGGCGGCGGGCCTCCTACTGGTAGGTCGGTTTCCCGACTCATGACACCACTCTCCCGGAGCCCTTCTCTAGGACAAGTGGAGTGATAGTCCGGGCGTCTCGAGAGGGCGTCCGGGACTTGGAGCATACGCCCAGGGATCCATTCCATTTTTGGGACCCCCACTTCCACTAGGTCCATATACCATCGAGCCTGACGCCGACTCAGCTCTCTCCCAGGTGACATCAACCATTCCAGGGGTCGGTGATCGCCCTGAAGCTTGAAATTGGTGAACACAAGATAGTGCCTCCAGGCGACCGTGCAACAGTGGTGCAGGGCGCACAGTTCTCTCTCCCCCGTGCCATAGTTTTGTTCGGCTGGGGAGAACTGCCTTCCCTCATACGCAATGGGACGTAGGCCCTGGCCCAAATCCTGCATCAGGACTCCTCCTAGGGCCACGCCGCTGGCGTCGGTTTGCACCACGAAGGGAGCTTCTCCTTCTGCTGCTGCTCGCATGTTGGGCAGCGCCAGGGTGGGGGCAGAGGTCAGCTTCTCCTTAATGGCATCCTGGGCGGCCTGCTCCTTGGGTCCCCATTCCCATTCTACCGAGCTCTTGGTGAGGCGGGTCAGGGGCTGAGCCAAGTCCGAAAACCCTTGGATATACTTCCGGTAGTACCCAGCCAACCCCAAGAATTGCCGCACGTGCGTGACGGAGGTGAGCGGAGGCCAGTCCCTTACGGCTGCCACTTTATCCTGTTGGGGTCGGCATCCTCCTTCCCCCACAACGTGCCCCAAGAACTTCAAACGGCTCTTCATGAACTTCATCTTGGATTGACTGAAGTATATGGGACACTCAGGATTCCGGCAAACAGTCAGCATCTGTCTTAGGTGCTCCAGATGTTCCTTTACAGAACGGGAGAAGCAAATGACGTCGTCTATAAACACCCTCACAAAGGGCAGAGACCGAAATGCCTGGGTCATCATACTTTGGTACGAGGAGGGGCTATTGGTCAGTCCCATGGGTAATACCAACCATTCATAGGACCCGTAGTGAGAGACAAATGCTGTCTTCTCCACGTCCTCCTCTGCCATGGGCATCTGCCAGAACCCGTGTCGCACGTCCGCCGAAGAGAACACTACGCACCCCTGCATGTCGTCGAACATTTGTTGTATATCCGGTAATGGAAAGCGGTTTCGCACCGTCAACCCATTCAGACGACGGTAATCGATGACGAGCCGAAGCTCTTTGGGATTGTTTGGCTTGGGCACCATAAGGCACGGCGCAGCATACGGGCTCGACGAGGGGCGAATATAACCTTTAGCCAACAGCTCGTCCAAACGCGTGCGGAGCTGTTCCAACTCCTGGTGCGACATCTTGTAGTGCCTCTGGGCAGGGGGCACGTGGTTCCAGTCCTCCTTGAGACGAATGTGGGCTCTCTGCTTGCTGCTTCCCAGCACGGCATTGAGCGGCAAATCCTCCACAATCACGTCCTGGAACTCCTCTAGCAGGTCCTTGAGTGACTGCCGCGCCCAATCCGGCATGGCTGCGTCCTCTTCCTCAGCGGCCCCATCTGGAGGAGAAACTGACGGGGGCTCTCCATCTGGGAGAGAAACTGATGGGGGCTCTCCATCTGGAAGGGAAACTGAAGGTCGTTCAATCATCTCCCCCCCTTCAAGCGGAGTCGCCCCTGACTCCAAAGCAGCCACCACCGCCGGTCGTCCTTCCGTGCGGGCGGGCACAATCACTAACGCATCATGTCCCGCGTCCGGGTTATTCCCGAATCGGCGCTGGTAACGCGCCAGCTCGCGACGCGCCTGCGCCGGCTCCAGGAAAACCTCCTCGGTGAGGTGCATGGCTCGTTTGTCCCTCGGGGACGCCGCTCTACCAGGACTTCCCCCAGTAATAGTCACGGGCCTACCCTTGTGCTGGAAAGAAATGGACCCCCATCCTTGGTAATCGAGGGAAACCGGGGACAACCTACGCAGCCAGCTGCCTCCCAGAACCACATCTACCTGGACGCCTATACGAAGTACTCGCATGCGCAGGGTCTCCGCGTATGAACCCCGTGAGGTGGTACACGCGAGCTTGCCAAAGGCCGCCGTGTCCGACACCTTAACGGACCCATCAGCGAGGGAGACCCGCAACGGCTCCGTGCTCCGCAAACGGAGGCCGCAACGCTTGGCGGCGTCTTCCGATATAAAACAATCGGTTGCCCCCGTATCGACCATTACCTTCACCCGCTTTCCCTTCAGGACTGCCCAGAACACCAACAGGAGGGGCCCCTGCTCCAGCGGGGGAGGGCCGTCACGTCCGACATGGGCGGAGAGACTCTCGCCGGGGCCTACTGGATCCCGGCTCTGCCATTCCCAGTTGACTTGCCCGTCCTCTTGCACATGCGGGCAGCAATGCAGGTTTCCTCTCGACGACCCGCTCGTTCGCTCCGGACCGATCGATTCCGAGGTGGCCTGCACATGCATGGACGAGGGAACCTCCGAGCCTGGCCGCCGCGAGTCTTCGCTGACACTATCCACCTCAGCGCTGGCGGCAGACGACTCTTCTACTCTGTCGTGCTCGAACAACGGCTCCGCTGAACTCCCTGAGGATTCTGATTCGGAGTCTGATGCGGACATCAGCTCTGGGAGGTCACTATCGCGCGACGTACTAGTTTGACTCCCTTCCTCAAAGGAGGGGGAGGACCCGGGATCACCGGGACCTGAGCCGTGTGAGGGTTGGTACCCGGATTCGCGCCCTACCGTATCGCCCGAAGCCGCCTCAAGGCTAGCATCCTGACCGCCTAGCGAGCACAACGCAGGAGCACGTGAGATATTATTAATATACTCGCACAGTACAACTAGGCCTTTCCAGGCATCAGCCAGAGTTCTTGGTGGTTGGAAGCTATCAGCCAATTTGGCATCCGCTGGCCCAGAGAAGACAGGTATGACTCTACGCATTGCTTCCACCACGAGGGTCTGCAGTCTATGACTGGCCCCCGTCTTCTTCCAGAACTTATGGGCTCTTGCTGCATCTCGCTGCTCTGCGGAGGAAAGAGCTTCCCACGCCGCAGCAGACAGGGTCGCTGGCCTCTGTTGGGGTAGGGGCTCTGCGGCCTTCAGCTGCTCAGACGGGCGAAGGCGCTCACTCGCAGGGCCTCCCCCTGCTTGCAGGCCTTCTGCATCTGTCCCCCGTCCCCTCCGTTCCTCAATCCAGGCCTGTCGGCGGGCTTCTTCCGTGCGGCGGCGCTCCGGCAGACGCCGAGGGGGCCGGGACCGGTGCACGGGGATCACAAAGTCCTGCTGCCTTGGAGGCAGCACCTCCGCGTCCCCTCTATGGAAGGCCAGAAGCAGTCTGCGTGCCTTCCGCTGTAGCGCGTACAGACGCCGCTGCACACTGCGCAACCCTGGGGTGGCCCGCCATCCGGTCTGCGGACGACTCACGCCTGCGACCGTGGCGCGGTAGGTGGCAGACTTATGAACGGGCTCCGCCCAATGTACTGTCTTTCCCCCCAGGGCGGAGGCGGCCTCCGTGGTCTCGCGGAGGGGCACCTCCTCAGAGAGGTCCCTCTGGGGGTCCCCCTGACGCGAGCGTCCCCGAAAGGCTACATGTGGGTTCCGCAGATGGCGTTGACTACGCTGGGTGTGCCGCTTGAGCGGTGCACCTAGCGAGCCTAAAGCCCCTTGACCCACTAGTGCGCTCAGGCCGCACCTTTCCGCCATCATTGCCGGGGGCTCGGGGTCGCTTTCTTCCCCGCTGGTTCCATCCGCGGCGTCGGGCAGCTGGTGGGCCTCCTGCCACTGGCTGGCCTCGTCCAGTAGCGCTGCCACTTGCCGGGCCACCTGCGCGCCGTTACGCGCCTCCAGCCACTTATTGCGCAGGACTGTATTGGGGCATTCCGCTACGCGGTGTCCCACTTCCTGGCATGCGAAGCATTTGAACGGGGCCCGGGGCGCACCGGTGGCGGCGGCTGCGGCCAGTTGAGGGGAACCCCTGTCTTCTGGCTCGTCAATATCAGACTCCTGCTCCGCGCAGATTGCCTCCAGGTCATTCGCTGGGGCTGCAGAGGTTGTAGCCAGGGCGAATCTGCGTGGGGATCGAGAAAGTGAGGTCCGCGTTGCCAAATGACGCGATTCCTCGGGACGCGTTGCTCGCGCTGCCGAAGGACGCGACTCCTCGAAGCGCGTCGCCAGGGTCTCCAGCCAGATCAGGGGTTCCTCGTGGGGGATGGTGCTGAGGTCTCGCAAGTCCACATTCTGTCTCTCCATCTCCCCTTTGACCCAGTTCCGGGTCTCCACCCGCAGCCCCTCCACCAGGAGGCTGGGCAGGCTAGCATCATCCATGTCCTGGCAGCCCTCCGAGCACCGATGCAGGAGCTGAGCCAGCCGCACCATCTGCACCAGGCGCAGGCTGAAGGCGGCGGCGGACTCATGATCTTGCTGCCGGGCTGCCTGAGTCTTCCGATGGTGCTGGGACAGGTCATCCTTGTAGAGGGCCACCTGTACCACGCGCCCGAAGAACTTCTCCATGGTGTCATAGGTCAGTTTCCACCGAACTGGGTCCATGTCCATTTTGTTCTTCGGCAGCTCCCTCAGGCAGTGTTCCCATATCTCCCGGGTCACCCCCCCCCATGGACAAGACCTTCTCCCCTGGAGGGACTCCATTTTGGGGGGTCCTGTCGGTGGCCATCGCTGCCTTCACCGTCTCATCCTCCAGGGCATTGGTGATGCTGGAGTGGAACTCCAGCAGTCCCTTCAGCAGCTTGGCCTCTCCTGGAAATGGGGCGATCCTGCGAAGGACCTTCTTGGCAGACTCCCGGAGAGTATTCTCATCCTTGAGCTGTCTCGTGAGGTTGTGCATGCTCTTGAGCTCATGTTCCCCGCTGCGCAGGTAGGTGTCTCCCGTCTCAGGCTGGCAGGGTCTCCCTCGACTGGGAGGGGCCCACCCTGGACTGGGCCCCGGCGTAGCTGAGGCTAACCCGGCCCGCCAGGGCTCATATCCCGGGGGATATTGCAGGGGGGGCTCCCGCTGCGGTGACCCTCCTGTCCCGGGGGGGATCTCTGGCAGTGCTGGGGCACTCGGATGCTGCGGGGTTTCCCGCGCCAGATTCATCGGGGGCATGGCGAGAGGGGTCATTCTCGGAGGGAGTCCTGTCCCGGGCGCGTGGGCTCTCGCCGAGCTGGGGGGAGGTCCTGCTGGCGGAGGGGGCACCCAGGAGACGGACTGATAAGCCGGTCCATCGGTTGAACCCCCTCCTGTGTAGCGAGGGTTCAGGGGAGAGCTGAGAGGGATCTGCTCGGGAGCCTTCTCCGTGTAGGTGCGGTACGCACGGCGGGCGGCAGCTGGGGCCCATGCTACTGGAGGGAACCGGACTCCCTCACGGGCTCGCTGGAAGAGGCTGATAATTAGCCTCCTGTCCGCATCTTGGAACTGCATCGGGCCCAGATTGCTCATGCTCCCCCAGGGGACCCAGTGCAGGGGGATCACTCGCCGCTGGCGGTTGACCAGCTCCCCAAACACCTGCTGGTCCACCATCCAGGCATAGCCCCAGGCGTGTCCCCCTCCCGGGCTGGACGCGTCCCCCAGACTGACCATGTACTCCGCTCGAGGGGCACGGGCGTGGGTCAAGTAGTCGTCCAGCGTCACCCCCGTCTTATGTGCCACCAGTTGCCACAGGTCCAGGAGCCCGTCTCGCGGGCCCTCGCGGGGCAACTGTGCCAGGGGTCGCGGAGAGAGATCCTCCTCTGGCAGGTCTCCGAAGGGCAGTACTTCCCATAGCACCGCTCCCTCAATGGAGTGGATGACCAGGACACGCTGAGTCCCCCGAGTCAGGGGAACCATTTCCCGGGACGTTCTATCTCCACTGTCCACCAGTGATGATGGGGGTGGTAGTGGGAGCGGCGGGTCGGCCGGGTGCAGCGAGTCCGCAGGGGCGATTGGCAGTGCGTTCTCAGCGGTCCGAGACCCCGGCACTGGTTGATGTGGACGCAGCCTTCCGACCACTCCCGCCACCAGCACGTCCAACATGGAGACACCAGGGGTGCCCGAACGACCCGACCCAAGGTCACCCTCACAGCCCTGCCGCAGCAACTCCTCCGCCCAGTCTTCGGGGTTCTCCGGCACATCCCCTCGCGGAGGGGGACGTGGAGGGACGGGCGCAGGGACCGCTGGCGACCGGCGCTTCTCCTCCTCGGCGTACTGACGCCAGCTCCTCTGCAAGGGGCCCTCTGGAGTTTCACTGTCTCGCTTCCGGGCGCGCAGGCAGGAGCTGCAGGGACAGACCTCACCCGGCTCAAAGAGTCCACGCCGGTAGTGGATCAGTTCCCCGTCTTTTCCCCCCCAGCGGTCGACCAGCCGTCCATCTGCGAAGCGCCTGAAGGGCTCGAACAGGTGGAATCGTGCCCCTTGGGCAGCGTCCTTCCTGTGACAGTTGAAGCTTGGGAGGTCCCGCCCCACCTGCAACGCCCGTCCGACCTCCTCCGGGTCTTCATCCAGCAGGCGCTGCATCCACTCATTCTCCTCGCATGAGGGGCGCAACGCATGTAGTTGCAGGTTTACCAAGTGGAGTGCGGGGTGTTGCCGCAGTAGCCACAAGGTAGTTGTGGCCTCGCGCCCCGGATCGATGGCGTCCGGCACGCGGTAGTACTGAACCCGGTAGACCCTAGGCGCCCGCCTCCTCGCTGTCTCTGGTTCGGGCACGGTGTAGCTCTCCCAGGCCTCGGCGGCATCCGCATCGGCCACGCAGGCTGTGAAAAGGAAGTGCCGGTCGGCCTCTTTCCTCGGGTCCGGCAGAGTTTCCACCAGGCGGGCCAGCTGGTCTCGCGCCGGAGTAAGCAACCCTGGAGGGAGAGTAGGTCGGCTATTTACTTCCTCACAGTCAGCGGTGGGCACATACTCCGGTGGCCGGTAGGGTAAGCGGGCAGGTGCACTCAGGCGCTCGACGGGGGTTGACAGCTCAGAGGTTTCCAGGAGTGGTGGGCCCATTGACAGCTCCTTATGAGGCTCCACTGGTACTGAGGCCGTGGGGTACGGCCCTTCGCCTCGGCTGTGCCTTCCCGCCACACCATCTCCTCTCGCACCCACCCCCGCGCGTGGCTCCCCACTGTCCACGCCATGCTCGGGCCTTCCAGAGAGCCCTGCCGCAGGGGGTGCTGCCAATGCCTCGCCTGTGGCAGCAGGGGGGACCGGTTCCCCGAGTCCGGTTCCTCCAGCGTCCGCCTCGAAGCTCACCTTCTTCTTCCCCAACAATCTGCGAGCGCGGGGTTGGTCAGCCGGGGGCTGATCAGACGGTGAGAAGGCCGGGGAGGTTCCGCCGTAGCTGGACAGCGACTGCCCGGCGGAATAACTCCCGGCTGCAGGGTCTGCTGTGGCGGATCCTGAGAGGTGTTGCCTCTCTCCTCCAGACCCCAAGGTGGTGAGGGTCGATCTGGGAGGTGTGCCGAGCGGGTCCGCGAGCGGGGCTTCCTGCGGAGTAGGGTTCGCAGGCCCCCCTTGCCCTCCCGCTAGGCCCCAGCCCGGTTGAACCGGCAGGTACTCCGGGGGAAGATGATGGTAAGGAGTGTGCCCCGGGGCCCCATAAGGCAGAAGGGCGGGGTATGGCTGGGGGTAGATCCCAGCCCCGGTCGCAGGATGCGGTAGACCCCAGTAGGGCAAGTGGGGCCCCAAGGGCATGGGTGCAGCCCCTCCCGCTTCCCCGTACACGAAGGGGACGGGAGTGTGCGGCGTTCCCCATGCGCCCGGCATCACTCCTCCGTAGTATCCCCCCGGGAGCCCAGGTGTCTCCAGCCCCACGGCCCCTGCAGGTTGTGGGTAATAAGTCACCCCTCCAGCGGTAACTGGAACTGCAGCAGCCAGGCTGGGTTGGGCAGCCGGAGGTGCAGGAGGGTAGTAGGTTACGCCCCCCGCGGTGACCGGCGCAGCGGCTGGACTGGGTTGGGCTGCCGGGGGTGCTGACAGCACCATGCTCCCAGGAGGTAGCACCCAAGGGTGGGCTGGTAGAGGTGGCCCAAACCAGGGGGCTGCAGCTTCCAGGCTAGGGTTTGCCCCAAACCCTGCCTCTCCTCCCAGCATACCCAAGAGGGCTTGGGTGTCGGAGGACAAGGTGGGGTGGCTCCCCTCCGGAAGACCCAGGATAGGGCTGGCTAAGGGCGAGAACTGCAGGTCCTCCGGGCCCTCTGAGCCAGTGGGACCTGTGCCCACTGGTGGGCTGTCCAGCCCTGGTGACGGTGGGGTCCCAGTCGTCGGTGGCATATTAGGGGTTCTTGTAACGGTGTTGTAAGCCGTCTAGGGCTGTTACAGCTGATGTGGTGTCACTCAGGGGCTCCCCCAGCGTTGAGGGGTCCGTTTGGGCCTCTTGGGGCTCAGGAAGGCGACAGCTGGCTGTGAAAACCGGTGGAAAGCGGTTCTGACCCAAGTGGGGCTATCAGTGGGCTAGTGGGGCTCGGTCAACGCTTTTTACACTGTGTGGAGGGCTCTTCCGTTGACTTTCACCACAACATCTTACACCTGCCGGGTCGGGTCTGAGGTTCCGGCTTCAGAGTATGCACCAGGCCCGGTGGAGTGGGCTCAGCAACGTGGGATGGCCAAATACAGCTCGTTGGCAGCTCACTGAAGTTCCAAAGATGTTTGGTCAACGGTGTACCACACTTAAGGGTGGTTTGAGGCCTCTTCCGTTGACTTGGTGAACAACATCTTGCAGACGGCCAGTCACCACTCGAGGTTTTGGGCTCTACGTATCAACAGGACCTGGTAGAAGTGGCTCCGCTGAACAAGATGCCGAAACTCGGCACCCCAGCAGCACACTGTCTAACCAAAGTCTTGCTATAAGATGCTCCTTGTCCCTTAAGTGTGGGAGCAAGGAGAGTTGACCTAAAGTGTTTGACGTAGTCAGAACTACGTTCTGATACCAAGTTGGACCAAACTGCGCAATGAAAGCCGTTTCGGATGTGTTGAAGTATGAATAATAAGAATCCGAAGTCGGATTAGACTTTAAGGTTGAAACGAATTTAGAATAGACTAAGAACAACTAGTGCTAGAGGTGGTGTTTACTGAAAGGTAAAAGAGAATAATGAAAAAGTTACCAAGTTCCTTCAAGATAAGCACAAGCAACAGAGGTCTGAATGTCAGGATGTCATCAGGCAGGTCCTATAATTAATTCCTATCGATGTGCTACAGTCTGATCCTAGATTCCTACATCGTACGGTGCTGACGTCGGTTGGGTGACAGTACAGGCTGTCACCCGAATGCATTTGCACGTGTAATAAAGGAGGAATGATGAATCGAAACTGAATGATGACGTGGACATCGTTGATGACGGAGTACCTCTATTGTCATAGTTCGTAGTCGTCACCCGACGACCCGAATGCTGAATCAATTATCGCAGGACTGACCTCATCGTCGACTGTCATAATTTACGGTAGTCATAATTATCGTTCGAGTCGACTGTCATAAAGATCGAGGTCATAATTATCGATCGACTCGGTCGATCGAGGCCCGTATTTCTCGACTGTAAATATCTGACCGTAGGTAATCGTCGGTTCTGTACGCTAATGCTCGTAAGTCGGATGGTATTTTCCACACCTAATTGGGGTAGGGTTTATGAGTAACGTGTAACTCCCTAAACCCTAACCCTAATTTCTCCTTATAGCTGTGCTCCGGGCACAACTTTTGGGTTGATACCCACGAGCCTTCAGGACGGTGATAACGTTCTCAGCGTAGTCGAAGGACTTCGAGAGGGGCTCCGTAAGAACGCCACGGGTAGATGCGCGATACGGAGTGCTGCGAAAATTGTCGGTGTTTTCGAGGAAGTCGACGGGACGAATCTCTCGATGGGTGGGCTTAACCACCCCGCCGTTGGTGCGTAAGGCTGCACTTCACTTGCTTTGACCACAGGGAGGGAGAGGGCAGCACATCCATTGAAATACCCCGACTGTTTTCAGGTCAGGGATTGAACCCCCCACAGGCTGATATTTTGCCATGGGGGGGTTAGACCCCCCCCCAGACCTCGATATTTTGCCTTGGGGGGGTTGGACCCCCCCCCTAGACCTCGATATTTTGCCTTGGGGGGTCGGATCCTATCCCCCCCCCGGCAGAGCCAACACGCGCGGCGGGGGCCAACACGCGCGGCGGGGGCCAACACGCGAGGGGCGAGGCGGGTCCCACGACACGCGCAGCGTACCGTGGGGTCTTTTAGTATTACGAGTGATCCGACATGTGCCGCAGACGAAAATTTTCAAATAGCGACATTGCTGATTCGTATGAAATGCACCATATTCTTTCACCCCCCCTGCATCTGCTTCGCGAACTTAGCATGACCCCGACCTGCTTCGAGCACTTGGGGAAGACCCCCCCCCGCCCCGACTCCGTTTTCGAGCACCGGGGCATGATCTCTGGGGGCGTGGTCAGCCTAAGATCGGATCCTGCGGAGTCGGGGGCTTCGTGTCGGACGGAAAATCCTCAGGTGCACCACCAGACATCGAGCCACTGGCTGATAATGCCGGTGAGGGGCGCTTCGGAGTAATCAAACCCCGAAGGACCCCCTGGGTTTTGTAGCATGACTCGTAGAAGTAACTTGCGACATGTTGTTGAGTTCGACGAAACTTCCGGTTTCGGTAATCGGCGGTGAGGGTGAAATCGGTGATGCCGTAGCGGTAGTCGGTAAAGTTCGACGAGACTTACGGTAGTCGGTACGTTCGACGAGACGGAAATTAGAATCCCAAAAGAAACAATACCACCACTGAAGTGGTCCGCCCGTAACTTGAAGAAAGACGTGATATCGCGGTCGGTCGAGTGGGTATATATATATATATAAGCAATATATATGCACTACAATCGGAGCACGGCAGGAAGCACAGACTTTCGGGTGACTAAGATGCATCACATAAAAATACTTAGGGCTTTATGGTTGTGCATGGACAGTCACGGTGACACTGGCAAGTGACTTGTGACAATGTTCTCCGAAGGGGGAAACACAAGAGACACCCCCCCACCTTATTATGGGGGGGCGATGCCTCGAGCTCTCTCCGTGAGTTTACGAGCCGCTTTCCATTCATCTTGTCGTGTCGAAAATCGTGATCGGCGCGCGCCGGCCACAACTCGTAAGCTCTGGTCTCAGCGTCATTCAGAGTACAATAGAGAGTTCAGTTGAGAGTAAATACACTCAAAACGGTGACACACGATGGCTACTGCCCCGGGGTCCTTATTACAGGACCCAAATCGCGTTGGGTCCTTTCACAAGGACCACGTTTTCACGATTTTGTTTATGAGCACTTTCTTGAGATATATTGAGGCAACCACCAATAAGGTAGACTAATTATGGCCCAAACTAACTTGTCCTATGGCCGTTTGGCATATATCCAATGTGGCATGCGTATCTTGGTAGCATTACTACTAGTAACCCTGAAATTTTCAACGCGGTGGTTTTCAAATGTTTGAAAACGAGGTGGGTCGCTCTCGATTTTTTTCAAACAAGATTTTGAAGCGCACATCACCAGCGTTATCTTAAACTGGTAGCATACATCATAACCAATGATGGGTGGGTGGGTGTACATGGTGGCATCCCATTATAGGTTGCTTTATAGCACTTGCATCTACCCTACATGTGGAAAAACATTGTTTAATCTAGCGACTGCAAGTGATTTTTTTTATGATTATTTAAATGGAAATTGCACATACCATATAGGAGAAGCATAAGAACTTCCAGTGCACATTATATAGTTGAAATATATCTATGATTTTATTTTTAGAATGATTTACATAGGTTGAATATGATGTGGTAGGCTCACGGCATTGGCTTTAATGCACGAGCGCCCTATTTATAGGGCCATTTTTATCCATACTTATGGAAACACCGAAATGCTTCAAGTATAATTATATTGTTGATCAGACAATATAATTATATCGGGCAACAACCTCCCGACGAGATCCAGACGGGACTTGAACCTGCGCGCTCAAGCTGCAAGTCCAACACATAGCGCCCTACACCATAGCACTATGTGATCAGATGTGACATATGACATAGCGCTATGGTGTAGGGCGTTATGTGTTGGACTTGCACCTTGAGCGCGCAGGTTCAAGTCCCGTCTGGATCTCGTCGGGAGGTTGTTGCCCGATATAATTATATTGTCTGGTCAACAATATAATTATACTGGAAGCATTTCGGTGTTTCCATCACATACTTCTAATTTTCACTTGGTGCATCTACTTCCGCGATGCCTTGTGCACCGATTTTGGTCATCACGATGCGTACCACCCTCCCACATCCCTTCCATGCGTCCCAACTACATCGTATATCATCATCATGGCATGCCTAAGGTCCGCATCCACATCTTTATGGGTGGTCGTTATTTAACTCCCATGCTGTCATCCGCCATCAAAACGACATTTTAATTCGGCTTAATTTGGCCGCGTGAAATCCGGCCCCCAAATTAAGCCAAACCGGCCCCCCTGTGATAAGTTTCATTTCATATTCCAGCCAACAACTGTGTAAGCCGGCGCATGGTGCATATGAACACCCGCATCCAACGACGAATCGAATAACGAATACCGTAATCACTCACCTTTAAGAAAACCCGCCGATAACGAGAAACCAGCCAGCTTTTCAGGGGGGGTACGTAAGTTGGTGAGAATCTCGACTGGTTTTTTGAGCTATGAAATAGTCGAAAATAAGAAATATGGGTTTTGCCCGGGAAAATTTTGAAAATGTCGCCTTTTTAAGGGTTTATCATTGGACTTTTAAGAAAATTGCTGGCTGATTGAAAGAACATACTTGCTAATTCTTACCGATTCCATAGGACGGCGGGGCCCCGGGGACACAAGTTGGTGAAATTAGCTGGCTGACCCCAAATCTCCGGTTTTCTTAAAGGTGAGTGATTACTGTATGTATTGTCGCGTCACGAAGGGTCAAAACAAACGAGACATCCTTGTGAAAGGACCCGCCATTTTAATTCATTTTCAGGGGAAATATAGACCAAAAGTAACCACCACCACCACCACCATCACGGAGGGAGAGATCTGACCTCCCCCATAAGGTGGGGGTGTGTCTCCTGTGTTTCCCCCTTCGCCGAGCAGTGTCACAAGTCACTGGCATGTGTCACCGCGACTGTCCGTGCACAAGCATAAAACCCTGAGTATTTTATGTTATGCATCTTAGTCACCTGAAAGCCTGTGCTTCCTGCTGTGTTCCGACTGTAGTGTATATATCTTGCTTATATATATACCCACCCGACCGACCGCGATATCACGTCTTTCATCAGGTTACGGGCTGACCACTTCTGTGGTGGCACTGTTTCTTTTGGGCTTCTAATTTCCGTCTCGCCGAACGTACCGGCTACCGCAAGTCTCGTCGAACTTTACCGACTACCGCAACTGCATCACCGATTTTACCCTTACCGATTACCGACACCGAGAGTCTCGTCGAACTTACCGACTACCGCACCGACAATTTCAACAACATGTCTAAAATTACGTTTACTACAAAACCCAAGGGGGTCCTTCGAGGTTTGATTACTCCGAAGCGCCCCTCACCGGCAGCATCAGCCAGTGGCTCAGTGTCTGGTGGTGCACCTGAGGATTTTCCGTCCAACACGAAGCCCCTGACTCCGCGGGATCCGATCTTGCGCACCAACGGCGGGTTGGTGCGTGAGAAGCCCACCCATCGGGAAATTCGCCCCGTCGACTTCCTCGAGAACACCGAAAATTTACGCAGCACTCCGTATCGCGCCTCTACCCGTGGTGTTCTTACGGAGCCCCTCTCGAAGTCCTTCGACTACGCTGAGAACGACCGGCCATAATCCGAGCCCCCTTGGGTTATAACCGAGGTTATAACCTAAAATGCACCCTCAAGGTTACAGTATAACCTTTCATATAACCTACATACTTAAGCACTTTTTACCTATATATATATATGTGTGTGTGTGTGTGTGTGTGTGTGTATATGTATATGTATATATATGTATGTAGAGGAATATCGATATCTATATCTATTGCACATTATTATTATATATATTATATACAACATATACTACGTATATATATATGTTGTATATACTTAGTATATATATATATATATATTTTTGGACGCCTGTGATGAGCCATGTGATACAGGGTATACCCTCACAAGCCACCATGCAAAGCTTTCTTTACCTAGATTATCTACGTTGGGAGGCATGCTTGGCAAATGTCTTCGTTACTGTGTCAACTGAACGAAATGCTAAGTAAAAGGTTGACAGCTTGAGTCAGCGTCGATTATCGTAGGGGCCTGATTGGGGGAAATCGTGCGGGTTATAACCGAGGTTATAACCTAAAATGAACCCTCAAGGTTATAACCGGTTACGGGTTATGGCCGGTCTAGGTGATCACCGTCTTGAAGGCTCGTGGGTATCAACCCAAGAGCTCTACTGGATTCACACTGGAGGGAGACAGCGCAAAGGAGGACTTCCTTGCGCTGCGTTCTGCCATGGTGACTGTGCTCGACTCCGTCGACTCCGTCGAGACCGCCAAGATCTTCGACTTGGGATTGGCCTACGCGTCCTACAATTGCGACGTCAACTCCATCGTCTTCACCATGTTATCCGTCTTGCTTCGTGGAGCGGCTCTCGACATCTACCACTCCACCGCCAAACACCATCCTTTTGACGGGCGTGCACTTCTCCTTCGTCTTCATTTCGAGGTGGAGGGCGTGCAGCGTGGTGACCGAGGCCAGTTCATGGAGAAGATGCGTGCCTTGCGTATTGACGAGCGCAAGGACCCCCACACCATCCTCAACGACTACAGACGTCTTGGAGAAGAGCACCGCGTGTACCACGCTGACTTCTCCGACGCGGACCTCGTCTGGACATTTCTGGTGGTGCTCGAGAAGTCCGCCGACGTTTCCCCCTACGAGGTCCCCCTCTACCAGCACATCATTGAAGACCTCAGCACCACCACCGTCGCTCCATCCTTCGACACCGTCGCTCTTCGCGTGCGACGGGTCTGGCAGCGTGAGGGCGCGAGCCGCCTTGCCCGCTTTCCCCCGCCTCCTGTGCCTGACTCTGGTGGTGACACATGGACTAAGCATCCTTCTGGTGGTGCTAGGGCTTACGCATTTAAGCCCCGCCCTATCCAGTAGGCGGTTGGCGAGTGGCAGGACACTGGGGGCCCTTATCGTGCTTGGGAGGGCAGTGGCCGTCCGTGCTTGGTGTGCCACAGGATGTGGGGGCTCACCGACCCCCATGCCGACACCAACGGCCTCTGCCCCTGGGTCTGTGCGCCTGCGTACACGAAGGGGCGCGCCCCCCCTACTGCTAAGGCGCCTCCGCCGCGACCTGTCCCGCCTACTGATTCTCCGCAGGCGGTGGGCGAGCCGCAGCAGCCTGCGGCCTTCCCATTCCGGCCGCATGCCTTGGCGGACTCACTCCCTGACCCTTTGGACGTGCTCACGGACTCGGCACTGGACGATTGCCCCTCTGCCGACGACGATGAGCCGCTCAACCCTGCTGCTTTCGCCATTGCTGCTGGCGGCAGCGACGATGACGATGAGTGCTGGCCTGCTCTGGCCGAGAGTCCAATTTGGCTTCCCAAGATTGCCGGCGAGCATCTCTGAGACAAGCTTCAGTCACTGACACTTGGTTATCTTCATTTGAAATCAGCGCGGGCGGATGCCACTCTAGCTGAGCTGAAAAAGGCTCCTTAGGTTTTCGGATGTAGGATGGCCGGCAGGCCTTGTAACATTGTTTCTTGTGCCACCTCTCCCCTTCAGGAGGAGGTGGTGTCACGGAGGGAGAGATCTGACCCCCCCCCATAAGGTGGGGGTGTGTCTCCTGTGTTTCCCCCTTCGCCGAGCAGTGTCACAAGTCACTGGCATGTGTCACCGTGACTGTCCGTGCACAAGCATAAAACCCTGAGTATTTTATGTTATGCATCTTAGTCACCTGAAAGCCTGTGCTTCCTGCTGTGTTCCGACTGTAGTGTATATATCTTGCTTATATATATACCCACCCGACCGACCGCGATATCACGTCTTTCATCACATCACAGTTATTTCGGGATTTGGTCTCCCCGGAATTTCTTAGCCTTAAGTGGGAGTTGTGACCCCACTTTTGGCACTCAAATTTCAGCCGCATCCCTGGCTTATCACGTAGCATCAACTCCGAGTTCGCTGAATCCAGCCGCGCTGTCCGCTCTCTGCCTGTTTTCTGATCGCCCCCCTACTTCAGATCCTGAAAATTGGTAGTGCCAACCCAATTCGCCATCGACTGTCGATTTTGCCACCTTCGAAGTTTTTAGAGGCAGCCGTATTTTTATGTAGGACAATGGACTTCTGGGAAGTAGCAACCCGTCGACCGGGCATCTTTACTTCAAGAACTTTGACCTTTACGTCAATCTTTACTAATCAGCCATTTGGCAGATTTTCTGGCCAGATTTACAGCCGGATCGCGTTCGTCGACCCTTCTCTCCTCCCTACCCCTCTGGAAGTTGGAATTCCTCGACATCAACCTAAACAGCAACCCCCTCAAACGCTGTTCATCAACGGCTTCAATTTTCAGAAAATTCGACGCGTTTTGTATCGGCATCGTCGACATTTTACAGCCATCTTACTTGACGCGATCTGCCAAGGCCTATTTTCGGTTTTGACCCTTCTCCACGTCCCCATGGCGTGTGATGATTGTGAAAACAAACACACAGTGAAGCACTACAAGTCAGGTGCTACGCTCGCATATGTCAACCGTGAAACTGTGAAGCTATACACAAGATAATACGATGTGTTATAGCTTCCGCCGAAAGAATGTGATGACAGCCCCTAAGGTGTCAGGTGTGGAAATGACAGATGCTATGAACTGTCTGACTACCGAAGTCGATATCGGAGATGGCGCTGATGACAGTGAAGAAGTCATAGTAGTCGAACCATATCGGTGATGACACAGATGACGATGACACTGTCGGCGTGCCAAATCCAGCACACCACCTCGAGTGAGGTGGGCAGACCAGAATGAATACACTCATACCATTGTCTCCAGTCCAGACCAGAAAGAACCACAATCATGCCTGCCAGGGCTGAAAACCCCAAAAAGCTGGACAAAGTCCACACGGTCCTGGCAGGCCTATCAGCTCCCTGTCTCTAGTGCCACTCCTCCACCGGGGGAATAGTATGCTGCTGTGCCCTGAGGGTCCGCACACCGCGGTGCCATGCAGCCGGATGCTTCGTCAGGGATATGACAAGGAGTACCCGAAGGCAGGTCCAAGTCACCCCGTCACCGTCAGACTTACAGACAAGGGAAGATGTAGGGAGGGTCACAGCGGGTGGAGGCAGAGGCTCTCACGTACGAGACAGGTGCCGGTCACGGGTCCCCGAAGGGTACATAAGGTCGTAGGAGTCAAGGTACGGCATGCAACATTCACATAACAGGTCTTGTGCATGCTTGCTAAACCTCTAGGCTAACTGTCATTCTATCGGTTGGTTGTATTCTGCATATATTTTCAAAACCAAATCATAGAGTACCTGCAACAAAGTACCTGCAAAGCACAGTCAGATACAAAACCCAAAACAGGATAAAACAGAGGGTACTCACAGTCAGATTATGCTGCTGCTTTCTGAGTAGGCCTCCATGTCGAAAATCCAAAAGATCTGGCAGCCTGAATCACTGCCTTTTGCATATCCATGTAGCTGTCAAAGAGCATGTTGAAGTAGGGCACGGTGTTCTTGGTGGGAGGAACCGGCTTGGTGTAGGGGTCAGCCAAGTTCTTCTCCGAAGGTACCCTCCAGCATATGATCCAGCCCAGTCTGACAAAGTCTCTGAGCATATGGAATCGGACCAGAACATGCTTGATCTTCTGGGATAGCGGGATATTCTCAGCAATATGATCTGCATGCATCATTATCCAGGAGAAGAGGAACTGGAAGCTCCAATCTGGGGCAGGTTGCTGAGGCTGGTAGGTATTCCGTGCTTCTCATATTCTGATAGTCCACTGGCCTGCGGTATGATTCTGAATAAATCTCGAGCTCATCTGTCACTGACTTGCCATCAGGCCTGACACCACCGACTCCTGTACCCGTAGGTGTAGTGTAGTCCAGGAGTTTAGTCAGGAGAGTGCCCGGCTGTAACCCAGGGTAGCTGAATGCAATGTCAGTGGCGACCCTCTCTGCTTCAGTGATCTCAGAATCAAGTCCAGTAGTAGAGGGTGGCTGTCCCTGAATAGGGTGTTGGATATAGCCGAATATTTCTGTCAGCATAAACATGAGACATACCACCCGCTGAGCTGCTGTAGATGCTGCAACATATTCTGAACCCGTAGAAGAAGTCTCTGTGATAGTCTGTCTGACCGTACCATACTGTAGAATCATGCCACAGAAGAATATCACCATGCCAGAGTATGATCTAGCTGAGTTTTCCAGGTCTCTGGCCAGGTCAGCATCGGAGTACACAAACAGTGTGAGCACACGTGCTGGCCTCTCAGGGTAATAGAAGGCCATCCTGTAGTGTGCCGTGCAGTCCAGATACTGTGCAATTCTGATAAGAGCCTTCATTGAGTCCTCTGAGGGACAGGCCACAAACTGTGATAGGTAGATAACTGCGTAGTAGATATCTGGCCGTGAAGTCTTGCTGTGCCAGAGCAGAGACCCAAGGATAGACCGATAGGGCTTTACCAGAGTGAGGTCAGGGTCTGCTGGTCTCGATATCACAAGCTTAGAGTCCATAGGTGTGCGGAAGGGTCTCTCGGGTATGTTGTTAGCTGTCATAAGGTCCTTAATCTGCCGAGACTGATTGAGGTACACCCCCTGGTCATCATGCTGTACTGTCATCTGAAGGATAGAGGATATAGGGCCCAAGTGTTTGGCCTTAAAGGTTGCTCTGAAAGCAGTCCAGAAGGCCCTCTCAAGGGCCGTGGAACAGGCCATACCAAAGTCATCCACATATACCACACACATAGCCTTAATAACCGTAGGCGTGTAGATGAAATAGATACAGACATCATGTGTAGACTGCCTGAATGATTGTCCCATGTATTTGAAACTGAGCATAAACTGTTTAACCATCCTCTGCCATGATGCACCGGCAATCTTGAGGCCGTACAGCGCATATGAGAGTAATGCATAGCTGTAGCCCTTAAAAGTATAGCCAGAGGGAAACTGAATCCACACGGGGAACTCAAGCTTAGCATGCATAAAAGCCTGAGACACGTCCAGATGTGACACCACCAGCTGGAATAGAGCTGCAAATATGAATAGCAGTCTGAAAGCTGATATCTCTGGGGTAGCTGAAGAGGTCTCCCACGGAAGGTAGCCTGTAGTTCTGCTGCCGTCACCAGCCATACGGGCTTTAAATATCTGATAGGGCTTGCCTGCCCCAGTAGGGTCAGGTTTGAATGGCATAGACAGTACAAATAGTGTAGTAAGGTACTGTGCACTAGCCGGAGGTGTTCCCAGCTTGAGCTTCTCCTGATTAACCATATCACCAACCTCCTGATCCATAGCTTTTAGCCAGTCTTCAGACTGTGGTGAGGATAGGGCCTGTTTGACACCGTGAGGTAGCTTAATCTCTGGTGCCGAGACCTCAAGCATATGGGTAATAGTAGAGGTAGGAGCATCAGAGAGAAACTGCTCCATGCTGCTGAAACTGCCAAACATGTACTCTGCTCTGAGGTCACTACTGCTGAGGGTGTCAGAGAAGGGCAGGTAAGCTGCTGAATGGGTGGATGGAAAGATAATTAGGTTGGCCGGAAGATCAATGTGCCAGCCAGCCGGCTCGTCGGGGCAGGGCTCCACGATAACACCGTAGGGTCTCCTGTTGCCTCTGTGGGTGGAGATGAGAATTGCACTGTAGATAGGTGCTCTGATTGTCTGACGAGCCTTCACAATAGTCCAGATAGGGTAGTGTTCATTAATGCCATTTAGCTTTCTGTAGCAGTCCAGATAGTGCAGTAGGTCCCGATAGTGCTGACCATCTGATGTCTGTGATACATATCTGACTGCCATAGTCCAGGTAACTGTGCCATCTGTCTGAATAAGCTGAACACATGCGTGTGACTCCTCTCCGTCAAAGAAAGAACCAATACCATGAATCCTCGAGCCTGCTGTGTCAAAGCTGTCACTGAATGGCTGTGGTCTGTCATAGGATGCATCAAACTCCCGCTCTGCCTGATGTGGGTCTGGAAAGGAGCCCAATATCTCTCCCATGTCCTGATGATTATGAATCCAGTGAGGCTTGCCAACATAGTGTGCCATATTAGTCTCAGTATCCAAGATCTTATATGCCAGAGAGCTGACTGATACACCGACAAGACGGCCTGACCAGGCCGCCCGCTGGGACTTCCTAGACATGCCAGGCTGTCTGGAGTTTCTCTGCTGCTGAGACATAATGACATAGCAGTTTTGGCCGAAGGCCTTCAGTTTTGCATAGCCATAGTGGTAGCCTCTGATCTGATGAAATGGTGTTGTAGAGATGTTCTTGTGAGTAGAGAGGTTCCATATGAAGCCGGCATGGGTGGCAGCCAGAGGCCAGTAGTCCTCGGGCATGCCAGCTGCCAGAAGTAATGCCTTAGCCATGTCGGATATCTTGCCAATGGCATTCTCTGCATGAGGGTTGTCTGTATGTACTGTAGGTGATGATTTCTGGTGTAATATACGATGCTTCTGATAGAAAGCCACACACTGTGGGTCACCCATCTCTGGAGCACAGTCTGTACGGAGTGTAATGGACTGTGGTGCATACCCCATTGCATGTAAGCTGCCGTAGAAATGAACCAGACAGGTGTAGTATTCTGATTTCTGAACGAAGGTATATACAAATATGAACCTGCTGACATAGTCAATGAACTGACATCGGTACAGGTGGCCGTTGTAGCCAGCTGGTGTAATAGGTCCTGTCATGTCAGCAGCCCACTTCTGGCCGGGCTGTATGGCCACTGATCTCAGCTGGTCATGGTGTCCACAGGGCTTCTGCTTCAGCTTACTTGTACAGCATACTGCACAGAACTGAGAGCAGGTCGGCATAGCTGCTATAGCTCGCCTAGACAGCAGAGGCCGACCGAGCTGGATGCCAGGCAGGTCGTAGAGCTTAAGCAGACTGGCCGTAGAGCCGTGACCCATGACTGCATGGAACTCCACAAAGGGACTGACCCGAACAGGTGTGTTTCTGTTCCTGAACAGGATACAGATCTCAAAGGGAGTGCCATCAATGAATACTCTGTCAGGTCCGCCATCTGAGCCAGCCGGTGTCAGTGGGTGACTGGAAGCATATGTGTGCTTCCGAGAGAAACTGAATATCCTCTTACTGCCTTTAGGATAGATGTGTAGTACCTCCATAGTACATGTCTTGTGCCATATCTGGTGTTGTGGCATATACGGGACAATCCAGAAGTAGGTGGTATTATGCGGGTCAAGGAGAAAGTCATGGTTGCCCTTAGTCAGCATTCTGTCAATCATACTGATACTGAAGGGAATGTTACCATAGAAGAACTGACCCGTCCACTGCTTGGTGTGACAATCATCTGATATGGACCAGTGCTCAAGAGCCGGATGATTGTTACCCTCGCCAACAGGCAGGGAGTCCCCATACATAGATACATCAAAAGCCGGAGTACCAAGTTTAGCTGTAGCTGTAGGAGAGCCGTGAGTAGTAGCCCATTTAGTATACTCGCTATTACTCCACTGCCAGTCGGATGAGTCTCCTGTGCGGGTCCTGACAGCTGCTGAGCCAAAGTGGTGAGTATGCGGGTGCTGTGGCTCATCCCAGAGGTAATCCACCTGATTGTCTGTGATACGGTATGTTCTGCCTGAGTCCAAGTGAGTATAAGTCATGCTGATGAAGTCTGGAGAACTGAAGCCGTGTCGGAGCATAACCCGGGTAGATAGAAGGGTCCTGGCGCCTTCTTTGAAGTGGCAGCCAGGGATAGAGTGCTGGACTTCGGGTTTAGGCTTAGTTATTATGGGCTCTGACTAGCCCCTAGCCTGACCCTGCTTCCGTATCGTGTCCGTGACATCCTAGCACTGTACTGTACAGTAGTACAGTACAGTAGTACAGTCTTGTTTCACTGTCTGGGTTTCCGAGAGCATAAAGCCTCGGCCAGACACTAGTTATGTGATTATCAGTTTGATCTTCAGCGAGCTTAGCCGGACAGCGTATCTGTCTTTCTCGCAGGTTATGGCCCGCACCGGCTTTCCGGTGATTCTGATGATGGCACAGCGCCTTGCTGTTGCCATGTTCGGCTAAGTAGGACGTAGGAGGGGTTGAGCGCCCACTTGGGCGGTGGTGTATTGTTCTCGCGGTATGGCCTTTTAGCATGGCAGTGATGGCGGCACGCGTTGTTCTCGCCTTCGCTGCACAGGAGATCAGCAGCTTGTGACGGATTGTTTTCTTTTTACAGCAGTATCGTCGCAGCGAGGGTTGATCTGCATCGTGCGCCACTGGCCCTGGCGAGGTCGCTCCACACGTTGTCGATTTCGGCCGCTCTCATTCTTCCGCTCACGACCTGTGATTTTCGTTCTATTCTGCTGAGACTTCTACAGATTGTCTGGCCGCTGTGGAAATCTTATACCACCACCCTTGCTTAGCTCAACTCTTCCGTTGTCTCTCCATCATGGTTACTACAGCGAATAGAATGACGCGGTGTCGCGTCCGTAGATTAGAGACGATTTTCGATTATGTGTGTGCGCAGCACTCTGCGACACCCCACACGCCGCAGCTGCCAGCTCCGACCACCGCAGCTGCGAGAGAGATTCTTGAGAAATGCCAGCAGCTGGCTCGAGACAATTTTGACAGGAAGGTTGCAAAGGTGGTTGCGACCAAAATTCTCGGAGACAAGTCGGAGCGCTTCGCTGGGACAGAGGCAGACGCCGTGGACATTTTTTCACAGCTGATGCATGAGCTTCGCGCACAGTTCTTACTGCAATCACAGGCATTTGCTCCCCTCTTTGACCTGGCTAACATGGCTGTTGAGGCTAGGCATGAGGCCAATGAGTTGCTGCTTTCGGCTTTGACGTTTCTGGCTCGACCTGGCTCGCCTGCTCGTGATTGGCTTGAGGCCTCTGGGTCTGACGTTCCTGGAGATGGCAAGCGTGCTGCCCTTGAGGTGGTACGCATGCTCCAGGAACGCTCAGAGCCCTTTGACTCTTTTGAGTCGCTGCTGGCGGTTCGCATCCCCGGCAGCGGAGATCCTGACCGTGGCATCCGTGAGTTCAATGGCCTGTTGCGGGACGTTCAGCGTTCCCACAACTTGCCAGAGGACGCGGTGAAGCGGCAATTTCTCAAGGCTCTCGGCAATTCGGCTTTGTACCGTGATTTGGCTAATTCCTTGGCTCGGGCTGACCAGCGGCAGGGCGTGTCTCTTTTGACTATTCAGGCTCGTGTGCGGGAGCAGTTCCGCCACGGCCTGAAAGTCTCTGACACCCCTGTTTCTGCTTTGTCATTCGGCGATGGCGCGTCTGACCTGGCTGCGGCGTTGTCCAGTCTGCAGAAGCAGCTGGAGCGCATGCAGCAGGACATTCGTGACCTAAAGCGGCAGAAGCGGGAAGGGTCACCGCCTGCGGGCAAACACCTTCCCCGCTCTGCTGCAAAGCTTCATCGTGCTGGTGTTAAACCACTTGGCACTGCTCCTCCTGTCTCATTTGACAAGAAGAGCGGTGCCTTGGTTCGTGCCTCACTGCAGGAATGCAGAGGAGTGTGCACAGAATGGTTTGAAACACTGGCATGCTGAATGCCCCAACGGCGGTCCTCAGTCTGCCCACTATTGTGGTGCAGTTGAGGACTATGAGACTGACTGCCTGGCTGTTCGTTTCCAGCGGTTCTATGACGCTGGGGATGAACATGCCTTCGAGTCGCTCTGCGCTATGGAGGGCCGTCCAGAGGTGTGTGAGCTGTCGGCACATTCTTTTGTGACGGCTGAGCCCACATCTCTGCGGGACTTTCAGGATGCGGCGGCTTCCGCTCAGGATGCGGCGGCTGACGATGACGGCATGGCTCAGTTTGGTCTGGCCACGTTCCACTCGGGTGCGCAAGCCTCGATTCCGCCACCGCCTGCGGTTCGGCATCCCTCTGCACTCGTAGCTGGTGGTGTGCCTGCGGCTCATGACCCGCCGGTGGTTATCCCTGACCCTCTTAGCTTGCCTGACTCTGTCCCGTCACTCCAGCTTGGCATCTCCGGCTCTGCGACGGCTCCGCTGTTTGCTGGCATGAGGATTGAGGCTTCTGACATTGGCTCTGAAGTCTCTGACGGTGACCAAGGCTCTGACAATGGCTCTGACGGCGGGCAGCAAGTGGCTTTTGGCTCCTTCGGCACTCTTGAGCATGACTCTGACGGGGGAGCATTGCCAGCGGCCGGTGGCAGTCTGACTCCGGTGTACCGTCCGCGGACTCCGCCGAGCTTTCTCCGATGTGCATTTATGACATCGTTGCTGTGCTGCTCCTTACTGGCCAGCGCTACGGCGTCACTGGTTACCGTGGGCGGTGGTGACAGGGGCCTGGTTGAGCCCGGAGCCACCGTCCGTCGGTCTGCTGAAGATCTCTTTGCTTCGGTTCCGCCGCTTGGTTCTCTGGGCATCCGTGATTGGCAGCCAGATGATGGGTTTCTTGTGTCTTCTTCTGCAATGCTCAAACCGCCGTGGGATTCTACTTGTTTAAGTTCTTCGGTGGTTTTGGAATCTTTGCCGTCTTCTGTTGCTTTACTTTCTGCTACGGATCCACCTTGCCCGCTTGGGTCTGGTGGTGCTCAGTTTGTGACAGGCAACTTACAATTCACTTCGGGATTCTTCTGTGCTTACATCCCGACCGCTGAACTCAGCCCTGCTGACCAGCCTCAAAGTGGCTGAGTTTACTTCGATTGTCCTGGCAGCTTGATTAGCTTTAGCCCAGTAGTGGGATGACCGGGTCAAGACCCCGGCACCCAGCTAGAAGTGATCGGTTTCCACCGAAGTGAATGTTAGGTGTTTGTTTATTATCTCGTGGCTGTATTATGATGTGCCTGCTTTGCTAGGTAGTCACACCCACGGGTGGTGTGTTGGACTTCGGGTTTAGGCTTAGTTATTATGGGCTTTGACTAGCCCCTAGCCTGACCCTGCTTCCGTATCGTGTCCGTGACATCCTAGCACTGTACTGTACAGTAGTACAGTACAATAGTACAGTCTTATTTCACTGTCCGGGTTTCCGAGAGCATAAAGCCTCGGCCGGACACTGTTTATCTGATTATCTGTTTGATCTTCAGCGAGCTTAGCCGGACAGTAGTATCTGTCTTCCTCGCATAGAGTACTCGTCTATCTCCCCTGATAGTACCTCACGGCCGTATAGGTGTAGTGTGCAGGTCCCGTCAGTTCGGGATACAGGACCTGTCATCACCGTGGAGAAACCAATAGTGGAGGAGGTATCCAAGGCTGAGATCCTGGACCTGGTGCCTGTGATATTTCCAGTGGCGCCAGAGTCCACTACAATGCCATCGCCGTCCCGTGATAGTGCATAGGCCGAGACAACTGGGCTACAAGTGAATACTAGCCCGGGTGGTGGTGTGCCGTGTGCTGTCCAAGTGAAGCCGAGCCACCATGACATGTGCACCACGGCACCACCGACGGTGATCATGAGATCTGCCAGGTGTGAGGTGGTCTCGAGGACACTGCCAGTCTGATGCCAAGCCACTGAGCCAACACCACCGACACCTCTGTCCACTGTACTGTCGCCTGATATTGACTGGAAGTCCATGAAGAATAGAAACAGACACTGAATGATAACTGCCAGAAGGTTGATAGGGTTAGAGCCGTGAGGTGTCGGGACCGCCTGCGGCGGCCCTCACTGTCTGCTGTCATCGCTGACCGGAATAGCTGTATTTGTGAAGCGGCATCGGGCGGCATACCCGAGCTGGTGAACCGGCCGTGGTCACTGTGAGGGTCTTCTGGGCCAGGTCCAGAGGAAGAGTGTCCAGTCCCAGAATCTGACCAATCCCAGTCACAAGAACCACTGTGCCCATTGTTACCAGCCCAAGTGCCACCATCAGAGCCCCAATCATACAGTATCCCCGTCCCCGTCCCCTGGGCCCCTCCCCGTGGGCCCCCAGGTGACAGCAGTCTCAGTCTGTCCGAGGCATCCTCCTGTCCCTCAAGCATGCTCACATCTGCCATGGCACAGCCCAGGAAGCCGAGGACAACAAGTGTGGAGACGAGGGCATGTCTGTAAAAGGGTACACCACCCCTACCTACACCCCTACGCAGGGCAGGTCCAGTGACGGGGGGTGGAGGGTCATAGTATTGTCCTTCCCCTGAGCCACGGGGCTCAAGGCTGTCGAGCTCGTCCGAGGCCCCGACTATGGACCCCGCAGACACCCCGTGTCCGCTGGCAGGGAGGTCCATAGCCGTGGCATATAGTCCAGCTCCTGCGGTGACAGAGCACGGGCCAGAGCTGGGAGGGAAGGGCACTACCGGAGGCGGTGCTCGTGGTACCCTCGAAGTCGTTGCGGCCGAAGCCGGCAGGGTGTCTGTGACCTGTGAAAATAACCTGTGAAAACAAACACACAGTGAAGCACTACAAGTCAGGTGCTACGCTCGCATATGTCAACCGTGAAACTGTGAAGCTATACACAAGATAATACGATGTGTTATAGCTTCCGCCGAAAGAATGTGATGACAGCCCCTAAGGTGTCAGATGTGGAAATGACAGATGCTATGAACTGTCTGACTACCGAAGTCGATATCGGAGATGGCGCTGATGACAGTGAAGAAGTCATAGTAGTCGAACCATATCGGTGATGACACAGATGACGATGACACTGTCGGCGTGCCAAATCCAGCAATGATCTTCGAGGGACCTGAAATTGTAACTCCATCAACATCTTCAAAATCTGCTCTTCGATGACTCGTTGTGCGGATCTCGTTTGTAGGTAGTGCTTAGAAGCACGTTAAAGGGTAGTGACTTAAGAGGCATGGAATTAGCACATAAATCGGTAGTGCCCTAGAAATATATATCTAGCATGCAAACCGTCGTGTATGCCCTCGTGCTGCATTACATTGGTAGTGCCTAGGCGAGTGACCACTTCGTAGTCAGGTAGTGTCATGGAGAGTACAATATTAGGTACCCTATAGTAGTATCTAGTATTAGTGACTCCTCGTAGCACTCACCTTTAGCATCGCAGTGTCGCGGTCGCGGTGTCACGCGTTATGACGATGACACTACGACCTGCGCCTGACTCTCAGACAATCTTCCCTTCGTAATAACTTGGCGGCGCAAGCCGCCAGCCCTGACTTGGTAATATTATCCGCAAGCCTTGTCCTTCAGCTGCCTGCCACTCTGTGGCAGCTGTCGTACCGCCTTCTTTCCCCCCCTCATATAGCTAGTTTATTTCGGGTTTCGTCTCATGAGCGTCATAAATGTAGATACTATGCAGTTTCACTTGAAAATAAATTAGTTTGGCTCATAAATACTTAACTAAAGCGGTCAAGCTATCTATATTGATATTCAATTATTATGCATTGTGAGATATATTGTACCGCAATATATCGGGGTGGTCACTGAGTTATTATCATACAAGTGTGAACTGAATATAAAGATAAACGAATGCGGAGCTGTGACCTAGGTATCTGCCACCAAGTACTGTACGAGTACTGATACTGGTACAGCTAAACGGAGTCATGTACATAATGACCTACGGTGCACTGAATCCAGCATGCATGTTAAAAGCGTTATGCGTGGGGTCCCGTTGTGGCAGGACCCAAGCTCGGGGCAGTAGCCAACGACAGACACACGACAGTTACAAACTCAAACTCGAAACTGAAAACTCTCATCGTCATCGTCATGACCATCGCATGACCATGACCTCTCTCGTCTGCAAGGCCAAGGGGAGTATAAACTATTACTATAGTAATAGTTATAGTACTAGCGCGTGATTCGCTAGTACTATAGTTACTCCCCTTGGCAAGGCAACGTCCAACGATTTGCGCAGACTTGAGACTTGAGACTAGAACGGAAGGACACAGCTCCAACCTCACTTCCTCGCCGGATACTCAGTTTTCCCGAGACGCAGGTCACCCGCACTTCACTTTGTCAAAGATAATTTCGTAAAAGATGTCTGGTATTGCAGCTCTCCGCAAGGTAGCCACCCCTGCCGTGGCCCGCTCTGTGCGCTCTTTCAACACCACCTCCAAAACTCTGGGCGGTGAAGTTGACGAGTACTTTGGCAAGTACGTCCACGCCAAGCACATGTACGATGTCGCCTCTACACCAAATAGGAAGTTGGTTTTCGGTAGTGCGTGCATTGGCGCTCTTGCTTTTGGATTCGGCGTTCCCGTATTTGCCGTGAACTTCCAGCTGTCCAAGTAAGGCTACAGGCGGTTGTGGGCTGGAGCTGCCCATTCGCGCGCATATTTTTCGGACTGTTAGCGTTCATAAAATATTTGTTACTTCAGTTTTTGTGAAAGTGTTCTGTGAATGTGTTCTCGCGACAAGCTATTGTAACTTTATGTGACTACCAAGAAGAGCGGTGTTTCGTCCCTGACACTGAGAAAACGGTGTACCGTGTCTCTCACGGGTACTCCCAAAATGCCTAGTAGTTTTTTATATTGAGTCGCGGAATTTTATGTGAGTTTCAACATAAAAGCTTTGGCCGCACGGCTTCGGCGTGCTTCCACGTTCGGACTCGGCGTTTCCACGGGTAAACAGGTAAACCGAGGGTTCCGTCCCCGCGCACAACGTAAGTTTCGTCAAGTTTTTTCGCATGCCATTAGTATGCCAAATTCAGTTTTGGCATGTTATCAGCATACATTTATCGAATAAACCGTGTGGGATCTGGCTTAGATGCCCTGATATCAGGTTTTCTTGTTGCCCATAAGGTTCTCCCTCCTCCTGTAGTATCGCTTAGGTGTAGTTCGAACTTTGCGTTTTGTGTAGCATTTTAATTATGTGCAAGCCGTTTCTTCACCAGCATTGTACCAAGCACTTCTATGCACTTGGTGACATCCTCTCAAGTGAACTGTATATCGGTACCTTTTTTTCTTCGCGCCCCGGCGCCCAATAGGCTTATTTCTATAGTGCCCAGTGAATGCACCGTTGATATTCCCATGCTGTTTCAATATTGTAAGTTGTCGAAAAAGATCATAACATAGATCTTCCCAACGGAGCAAGGTTCAGGTGACTGCTTCCCTCGTGCGCTCTACACCTCTATTCCTCAGGCCCAAGTGGTACAGCCGTCACTGTAACGCTGCACCGTGGATTCTACTCGGTCAGTTTAGTGTGTTTCCGCGAGTCGGCGACTCTCCGAACGTCCTGTTTCCATGTTGCGAAAAACTCGCAGTCGATTGTTTGTCTGCACTTCACACAGTTTAAGGGGTTAAAATGGTAAGATCTCCCTCGGAATTGACGTTCTTTTGGTCCTTCACGTTTCAACGACTGGTGTGGTGATGTTCTGTGAGAGCTCAAGAGCAGTGTCTTCTTTACCTTTTTGTCCGAGATCTCGTTTGCACCCAGCAAGAGCATATTTTCGCCTTCGCCAGTAGTACCTCCTCGCTTATTTCTTATCAAACATCGCAAACATTTAAGGTCAAATGTCAATAATCTCAAGGTCAAGCCTCTCCCGTGTGGATATGACGTTTGCTGATCATGTTTCTCTTGCCGCTCCGCTTGCCCTCCTCTGGATCTGGTATTTTGCATCTTGCTGTTTTTTTTTCGTGCGGGTTTTGGGGAGTTCTCTGGTCAAAGACCCCTCACATCTCTCTGCACGCTGAAAGGTGTCCTTTTCTCCACGTGATCCCGCTCTCTGCCGTTGTCGGTTGGTCCATATATGTGCTCTTTTTTGTCGATTTTACACTCAATCAAGTAGTTTACTGTCAACTTGTGCCTTGCTTTTTTGGCGGTGCTATCTTTCCTTTTTCTTCGAAGTCATAGGCTTGTGCGTTGGGTTTCCTTCACCACTGTAAAAGACTAACACACCCCACAGGTGTGGAGGGTTGGAATTTGGACCATGGTGACCCGCTTTCTTCTTTGGCAACAGGGGTTAGAAAAATGATAATACTGAGTTATTCCTTCCTCCGATATTCGCAATAACCCTATTTTCAACACAGTTTTACTGCTGCGGTGTACATTGTCGAAGGGTTTTATTTCCTTAATATATCACATTTCCTGAACTTGAAAATTTCGAAAAGAAGTTGGTTTGAGTCATGTGGCACATAATTTTCAGCTAATTTGCTTTCGTCAAGACTTTATCTGTGATCGAATGGATCACGTCATCGCACTAGCACAACTTATGTAAGCATGCCCCCAAAAGAGCACTGCATATCCTTTTATTGGTGCATTATTATCCTCACCTAGGTACTACCAAATCACAAGTCTAACACTCAACGCGTTTCGGCTAATACTTCAATCTTGCGGTTTTAGTTGGCAACGGTATTGTATCCTTCCTCGGGATAACTACATGCCATGAGTGATGTTGTGTTGTGTTCGATCTTTCAATCAATTTCACAAATAAACAAGCATTGGATTTGATGTTGAGGCACCGGTATCATTTTTTGTCTTTTTATAGCGAGCACTTCGATTAGAAATGACAACTTGATCTCTCAGGGCATTTGCATGTGCATGCAGTCACACGGTATGAAATAATGATGGGGAATCCTTCCTTGATGCAATGGACCTATACATATTGGACCCAATTTAAAGTAAAGTTCATGTTGGGGAACGGGTCAGCCACAAAAGAAAGTACGACTCCGATCACCGCGAATATATTTTCCAGATATTGATGGTCAGCAACGTGTCAAGTAACCGCCGGCCTGCATGTTGGGATGTGCCACGAAAGAAATGAAACTCTGCCGGTCGAGTTAGCAACTTTCTGCTCACACGAATAAAGGATTTACGTCCACGATGTGCTAAAATGGCGCCGCTACTCGCAAGTGGCCAGCAGTAACAAAAGGAAGGTGCTAATATAAAATCCCAACTACAACAATGGTCGTAATCCCGAAATAAAACGTTCGGCCGATGAGCATAAAAAATCCATAATCATCCGAGCTATACTCCTGCTCAGAGCCGCACTCAGCATACGAGCCCTCATTGAACTCTCCCTGCGCACCACCAACTTCGAAAGAATCGTATAGGCGCCCGCTTCCCAAGCAGCCAACTCCTCACGGATGTGCAGGTGTACTCCCCATCGTGCGCTTGTGCCGGGGCACTAGACTAATATACTCAGAAGTTGTTTTTGTTTGAACATGTAAAGGTACAATATTCGTTTTGCATTATATCACTGGAACTTGGCCAAATTAGTTAGGTGTGAACGTTCGTTACGATCTGAGTTCTGAAGGCCGTACACTTCTCAAGTGCTTTACTTATTGCAACTCAGGCAACTCGGTCCACCGACCCGACTACCCGATGTCATATCACGATGCACCGTTCGGTTTCGACCCGATCATATCTCGATTCATTCCATTTCTGATTCAATGCTACATCTTCGATTCTGATGTCTCGTTGACAAACTATCCCGGTGACGGTGATAAAGTACTGCCATACTATCAACTGTCATGCGGTCATACTGTCATGCCGCCATCGGGTCATATTATCAACCCCCAGACATCTGATACTCATTTTCATCGTCTCTTCAATCTGAACCCGAATTCGACCATAGTCCGATAATCTGACCAAGTGTCACCATGACTGTCATACAACACTGTCATACTACTGTACTGCCATACTGGCATAGTGTCATATTATCACACCCCGGATATCTGGTACGCATTCTTCTCGTATTCGCAAACCCAATTTCACTGTCACCGTGCAACCCCACGATACCCTTACGCCGACTCAACTCCGTCAATCACGCAGTGCCTCCGGGCACAACTCTCCCCCCCTTAGGAGTGATCTGCCTCGTGGGATTACTCCTACTAAGGAATCAATTTAAGCTCCAGTCTTTAGGTTCTCTGGTTCCTCTTTTGCATCATTGTCCTACCGCTACTCGGGCACCACTTTCGTCCACGGAGGGTGCTAGACGGAAATCTAAGGCGGGTCTTCAGTCTCGCGAAGGCGTAGGGTCCGAAAAAGTAGTCGCACTGATGGCATCTCCCATCTGTATGCGCATGGAGTCGGCGCGACGCGCAGCGTAGTAAAGATGTAAATGATGCCGCACTCGTCCAGATCATGTGGGTTCTGGTAAGGTGTCCCATACATACAGTAAGTGTATGTCAGCGGAAAGGGGAAGTCGTTGTATCACCGGACGGACACGTGACGCATTATGATGACGCCCTCGAGGGTTCCTGCACGAACCAATGATCTGGCTGCAGGGGGTCAATGATGTGCGTGTTGCCCTTCAACCTCTCCTCCTTGCACCGAGCACACTCCGCGGGAGTTCGCTCCACGTGAGCTTCCGTCCGACAATCTACCACGACCACCTCAGGTGCTGCTGAATGATCGTGAGCAGCAAAGGTGTCGTATCCGCTGATGTAGGGCTTAAAGCGGGGTGTGTGAACACGTTGTGTTGGAAACAGCACAGCAGCCACGGGGAGAACGCTCCCGGCGAGATAGAACGAACTCGATAATTGATAAACATACGGGATATATACCCTGACTGACACAAGCAGAGTCGCCGAAGATGATACACCGGAAGTGACACTTGACAGTACGAGCATGATTGTCACAGTGCCAATTCCAGCACACCACCTCATCTGAGGTGGCTCTACAGCTTGTGCAAGTCACCATCCTAGCTACTAGAGCTTACATCTAACGAGAATGTTAAAGTGTTGTAGCTAGAAGATCACAAGTGTGAAGAAATTAACAGAGGATGCCGAGGACATACACCGCTAGCGAGCTCAATCCACACGGGTTAGATCCCCAACTCAAATTCCTGCCGGCTAGTGGTCAGCAGCTCGGTACCTGTGCCGCCTGTCTGCTCATGGGAAAGAGATGAACCAAGGAAACACCAGTTGCCTGTCGGTTTAGCAAAGAAAACAAAGCCATGATCCTGCGATCGTCGCGTCTTAAGGATAGCAATGAGGCTTGTGATGTAGAACGCTGCCCGCTAGTGGTCAAAAGAAATGTACCAAGTTCATCGGACAAAAGAAGATTCCCAACTCCGCTAGTGGTCGAAACACGAAGTAAAAGCTCTGCCTGTCCGTTTAGAAATTAAGATGAACCAGAAGAATAACCCCCGTATGAGCTGCCGCTAGCACCACCAGACCCAGAGTCGTAGTGGTCTCCAGAACCGTAATCGGAGTGGTCAGCCTCGTCCTCGTAAGCACCACCAGAGTCGTGCCCATCGTGATCGTCGGAAGAGTAGGGGTAGGACTCGTTGGTGTCATCGTACACTGGGTCAACGTGCTCTGAAGAGAGCGAAGCATTTCCAGTTGAAATAAATGTTGGCGGGAAAAAATCGGCTCCTGCAACGTCCAAAACACCGCCATGAGACTCCCCTTGGGAACCTGTGCCCAAGGTAGGAGCCTGTGCCAACTGTGAAGGGCAAAATTGCGGAGAGGCCAAGTGGCCACCAGATGCCTCACAATCGTCGCCAGACTCATCGTAATACCCGGGAGGGTACTCCGATTCGTCCTCGCTCTCGCCACTCTCAAACACTGCGTGAATGTCTGGCTGTCCAGATGTGTCGATGGAACCAGAAATATAATCCACGGAATCAAAGTAATGACGCTCTACACGAACAGGAGGAGCCTGTCGTGTGAGCCTGCGCGTACTGGATGAGCCAGTCGCGGGTCTCGTGGTCGTTATCTGTGACGAAACAGATCGGGTGTCCAAATCGCGGACCCATTGCCAACGCCCTTCTCACAGAAAGTTACGGCCGGAATCAAAGAAGAATCGGACGTAGCACCACCAACTGCTGCGTCCCCTGAAACAATGCGATTCAAAATAATCGGCTCGAAAGACGCTGGAGGCTGCGGTAAAATCTGAGAAGCACTTCGAAAATGAGCGAGCGCTCTAGCTTGGGCCTGGCACAAGGAAATGAGCTGAGCGCGTTTGGAGACCGAAACCTTCTCCAATTTCTCGTCGCACGATAACAAAAGAGCAAGAAGCTCCCCATCGGACAAAATATTCTCGAGAGCCATCGCGGAAAAAAGAAGATCCGTGAAAGAAAGCGAACGCGAACAAAAGAAATGCCGATACCACTCCGCCGTAAATTCCCGAAACTGCCGGATAGTCCAAGCGAAAGCGAGAATTTGATTCCGTAAGCCGCGAGAAAGATGGCTGAGCTCAAAAGAAAGATAGAGCGAATACGAAATAAAATTTACGCTAAAAATCACAATACGCAAGCGTAAAGTGGTCCCATAACCTGTTGGAAACAGCACAGCAGCCACGGGGAGATAGAACGAACTCGATAATTGATAAAAATACGGGATATATACCCTGACTTCGGACACAAGCAGAGTCGCCGAAGATGATACATCGGAAGTGACACTTGACAGTACGTACATGTCACAGTGCCAATTCCAGCACGTTGTGTACCCGCCTGTGAGCTAAGCCGGCATAAACCCGGAGCACCTGCGGTTAAAACCCCGGTTTAAACTTTTTTTGGCCGCCGCGGTTAAAACCGGTTACGGGCTAGCATACTTAAGGACCTTTACCATACTTAAGGACTTGAGACTCAATAAGTAAACATATTGTTACAGTGAATTTTTTATATACTCATATGTACTTGACGACCGGGGAGTAGATTCGGTGGTGGCGATGTTGGTTTCCTGGGTCACTCTAACATACCACCATGCGAAACTTTCCTCGGATTTAGACGACGACCCTGATGGTGGCATAGTGAACGACAAAAGTTTGGAGCAGACGAGAGTCATACCGGGCCTGATTGTGTGCCCTGTGACAATCGGTGATGCCCCTTGCGTGCCCCCCACTTTGCGAGTGTCACTTGCGGTTCCGTTGTCACGATTCGATGGACCCGTTCCTTTCGGAGTATATTGCTTACCGTGGCGGGCCGGCCCGGGGCCGTAGCTCACCACTCCGGGCCGCATGCGGGCCGATGGAATATATGGATGCGGGCCGTGACGTTTGATATGAAAATACCAAAATTCATGCAAAATTATGCGATTTTTACAATATCACCATACTTAAAATTAAATTTTCGCGCCTGCGGCGGGCAATTTTGGAGACTGGCCGTATTGGCCGAAAGCGGGCCAGTCGGGATTTGCTGATTGCGGGCCGTAAAGAAAAAAATAAGCGATACACACTGGTTCCTTTCGGCAGCTCAGTTCGGCAAACCGAACCCCTAATAAAACACCTATCGTATTTTATTATGCTATATATATTTTGCCTTCCATTGAGTGTCCTACCACTGCATGTGTATATCTATTAGATCTGCATCAAAGTGAGTTATGTTGTAAGAGAGGAATGCTCGAGAGGTAAGCTCTACTAACCGCCTGGCTGCGGAACTTTGCCAAATGTCCGGCCGACGAAATAATGTTGTCAGTTCGGCAATATTAAAGGGAGCAGCCCACGGTCGGGATTTCACCGGGTTAAAACCCCCGTTAAAACCGTTTGTGATCGTCGCGCGGTTAAAACCGGTGACGGGTTTAGCCGGTTTACGCCGGCTTAGCCTGTGAGGGGGGAGATGTAGGTAGTAAACCGCTGGTGCTCCTCTGTCCGCGGTCGGTATGGCTATGCGCGTTGCTGAAGAAGCGCTCTGATACATGGGCTGGTCCATGTCAGCGCTTTGTAAGTTTTGTGCAGAAAAGGCGGTCCATTACTGCTCTCTTAGTGAGGAGGCGCGCCTTCACCCACATCAGATCCCCGACTGCATGCTCTCGTTGTCCTCACCGTCGAGGCTGGCCCAACTCCGGCTGTTGCCTGGAGTCCCGCAATCGCGACGAAAATATCGCAGCCACTTCGTGTGCGGTGCCTCCTGCTCCCCCTGTTCGTCGTGCAGTTGTGGATTGGGCAGCCTCTAGGAACTGTACCAGCCACGGCAGTAACCGGGTGCCAGTGGAGCGGGTGTTCGCGGCACGGTGCTTCCGGGTCATTGATATCTCCCCCACAAGTGGTTCGGAACACCCGGGTGGCATGCACGCGCCACCTATTGCTCTCTCCCCGATACGCCCCATGGACCCAACGTGTGTGGTAGTGGAGGCACCAAAGTGGCGAATCGCCGGACGCAACGATGAATTTTGCTGACGAGTTGCTGGTTCAATCCTGGCGTGTCGCTGCTGCGGGCAGTTGTCACTGGCGATGATATCCCTACGTCATAGTCATGGGTACCAGACTACCAGTAACTCGTTGCTGACAACAGCACATTGAACTTGTCTGGGGAGCGAGGTGTGAACAATAGCTTACTTCGTGATCGGGTCACTTTCCCCCCCTGCCCAAGGTCCATTGATGGAGACTCAGTTGGTGGTGATGGGGGATCTGATCTGATACAGTCCTTCTGATTGAGGGAGGGGACTTGTCGGTTCAACCTCACTTCCCTGTGGGGCAGGGTTGAATCTCTGGGCTCGGCTACCTCTTGAGGGAGATGGTCTCTGCTCGGGCTTGTGGGGCAGGGGCCGACTTCTAAGCTTAACCGCCTCCGAAGAGGGGGTCTTTACTCAGTACGGCCTCACACCCCTTGGGGCAGGGTCTAGGACTGGCCACGCCAGTCACTAATCTTCCACATGGTGAGGGAATTTGGCCGATCCCCACACTGATCCATCAGGAGCAGCAGTCTTCGCGGCAGGCGCCGGTTCGCCGACTGGGCTTTGGCGGAACGGTCCGAGCACTCTCGTGTGCCATCGAGTAAGCCGCCGCGGACAGATCGAAAAAGAACTGGCTCTGATGGCTTGGCGACCACGACTCCTCCTCTTTCTTCTTTTCAATCGCCTGGGAGGCATCAGCCATAGTTTCTTCTGCCAAGTCCAGTCCGCCCTCCTCTTCTCCTTCTGCTACTTGAGAGGTTTCCGCCATGGCCTCTTCCATCATTGCTTGCCACTCTCCCTCATCCTTGTCGGCGGCACGCAATGCGTCTGGAAGCATGACATTTCAATGAGGGCCACCCAACCGTTGCCTCCGAAATGCGTCGTCGCGCACTGCTGCCATCATTTGGTTGCGGTCGAGTCCCTCCCCTGTGAGCACCACCGGGCAGTGAGGGGTGGTCGGAGCAGAAAAGTCAACATACTTCACTCCTAAGGTGTTGTCCGTGATAAATATTGTTAATCATGCAAAGATCAACCAAATTGTCGGACAGAATCTTCTCGTTTTGAGATTAGACCTACAGTGCGTGCTCAGTTATAAGAATAATGTCTTACTGGTATAAGAATATCGGACCGGAATTCTTAGACGAGTGTCATGTGCTTATATATGGGCGTGATGTGTTAAGTATGGAAATTTGCTAAGAATATTCGGTCCAACCCCGATTTTTCCGACATTCTTATATATGAGCACGCACTGTAATGAGCGTTCCCTCAAGCAGCGCCACCGTCCCCCTAGCGGAAAATGGGAGGACGTTGAGCGCTGTCCGGTCAAACCGCGGCACGAGACCGGAGATTCCACCCGACAATTTTGCTGAACAGGCCAGGGAGGCCCCTTCCCTTCTGAGGGATACTGAATGAGCGCGCCGCCGAATTTTGACAATTCGCCACGTAAGATAATAATAATAATAAAACAGTTACGCTAGCAAAGGGGACAAAGTCCTGAGAGTGCATTCCACCTGCAAAGCAGGCTAGTGAAAACACCAGGGGCTACTCCCTTTGCTACAGCGCGCCCTGAAGGAAAGAGTGATCTGAGGGTATATATATACAGTAAGTCCGGGGAGTGATTGTTGTCACTCGACTGCGTCGTGAGTCTCGGTGGCGCTGGCGTTACAGTACTGTACTGCTCGGTATTATTAGTCGCCACATTCGCCAACGCCATCGTCATTCCAACATGAACATCACCGGGTCGATCGTGGGCGTTGAAAATAGTATATATATTTATTTACGACGGTCACGAATGTATGTGGGAGCTGAGGAGCCCCCGGTTTCGTCGGATGCAAGGAAAGAACGATATGCATCTAGGCTACAGTATATATATATATATATATATGCACGACAAAGTCACAGAAAACACAGTGCCGGGTGCTCGGAACGGAATAGCATAAAACTAGTTAGACATAAACACGGACTGTCTAAATAGGAAGGCTAACGTGACGGGGACACGGTCACGGGTGACACATGCCACACACAGTGAGGGGTGAAGCAAGGAGAAGCAGGCCCCCATACAGTGGGGGGGAAATCGGCTTCCCCGTGACACCACCTCACCCCGAAGGTGTGAGTGGCCATCCCAGAGCAAGCAAACCCTAAAACCTAAACCCAATGTCACTTAATGTCAGAGTCCAGAGGACCATTTTCCAGCTAACAGCTAGCAAGGTGTGGCGCTACTCTGCAAGTGAATTGTGGCTAAGTCTAGGAGGTTCACTCAACATGTTGGTTGCGATGTGACCGTGTTTGCACTAAGTGGTGGCGGCGGTGTTCTCGAAGATGTCGAGGGGCATCCAGACGACGAATCAACCAACTCCTGTGCGGTGCCAAAGCCAAAAGTAGCCTGGCACCACCAGAGCGAATGCGTCGATGAAAAGGGGGTGGGGAGGTGGAAGGTGAAAAATGCGGTAAGGGGGCGCGATTGAGCGCATTGGGAATGGCTCGAAAGGAACGATGGTGAGGGGCGAAGTGGGCGTGGCAACATCACCACACACCACTAGATGGTGAAGAGGTGGGGTGCAAGGCGAGGGCGAAGGGAGTGGAGGGACGAAGTCGAAGGAGTCAAAGCACTCGTTGTTGATGGCGAACGCGATGGACTCGAGTTTGGTGCTTGGTGTGTAAGCACCACCAGGCACCACCATACCACAGTCAAAGGGAAGATGTTCTCGTCGAAGCGAGTCAAGGGCAGACCGAACTGCGGCCATACGCGTACGCTGGTGCAGCGAGGTCATGATCCCCGCGGCTGCAAAATCTGGAAGGCGCGTCGATAGGGTTTCGAGGCGTAAAGGCAACTCCCCGAAAAATCAACCAAATCAAGCGATGGAGAAGCCAAATCGGGGTAGAATTTGACGAGGAAAACGGAGGTAATGTCAAAAACGGCGTACAGTAAGCCAGTTTTCCTGCAGTTCAGGTGCTGCTGGCCAGAGTGTGTAAGTTTACGTGGAGAAAGATAACTCCTAGTAAAATTAACCAAATCGAGCGATGGAAGGGTCAAATTGGGTCAGTTTTTGACGAGGAACACGGCGGTCACGTCAAAAATGCCGTAAGGTAAGTCATTTTTCCGGCGGCAGAAGCGCTGCTGGCCAGAGCGTTGAAGGACGCCGAAGGAAGTAGCCGGCCAGGGTGAAGGAACAAGAGGGAAGTTAGGCCGAGGGAGATCGTGCAAAACCAATCACAGACGGTAGGAACTACACGAAGTGAGATGAGGGAAGTTGGGATGAGGCAAATGCACTCAAACCGTTAAGGAAGCGAGAGGGAAGTGAGTAGAATTGACGATGAGCCAAAGCGAGTCTAGCAAAACCGAACACCACAAAGCGTGATGTGGGTCGATAACCTGACGGAAAGAGTGATCTGAGGGTATATAATATATATATATGCACGATAAAGTCATAGAAAACACAGTGCCGGGTGCTCGGAACGGAATAGCATAAAACTAGTTAGACATAAACACGGACTGTCTAAATAGGAAGGCTAACGTGACGGGGACACGGTCACGGGTGACACATGCCACACACAGTGAGGGGTGAAGCAAGGAGAAGCAGGCCCCCATGCAATGGGGGGGGAAATCGGCTTCCCCGTGACGCCCACAAAAAGGGGCTCAGCCCGCCTGGCAGCGGGGTGACATCTAGAGAAAAAGCTAAGTGCTAGGCAAAACACTCTAGAAGATGGAGAAGCAGCCATGGCCGGGTAAGTGGAGGGGTGGCTGAATCTGAGTGGTGGGGAGGGAAGTCGAAGAATTCAGGGGGTTTTGGAGACGTTGAGAAAGGTGGCCGGGGTGGGCGGGGGACGGGGAGGGTGGGGAGGGGAGGGGGACGGCCCCTCCTTGGAGTCTCGATGGGGGCCGGGAGTTTACATTCCCAGCTCCCAACCCATCCTATATTGCAAGTCTTTGAAAATTATTGTAAGAGGGTTTGAAGGAAATCATTTGTGTCACAAACCGCGGCTTGTCGTGTACCTTAGCCGGGTTGCGACACCTGGGACAGTAGTCCCTGTGACGAACATATGACACGCGCAGCACAATACGCGCGAGCGGTTACAGCAATGACAGGGTACGGAAGTACGGATGGGTGTTACATCTGATTTGGAGGTAGCAACTGTAATATGTAGGGCGGCGTAGCAGAGAGAGGCAGACGCTCATTTTTGTTTTGCCTTCGTAACAGTGAGTGCCGAAAAAGGAAGTGCTTGCTCAGACCGCGAAAACAGCATTGTTATAATATAGCAATTTGTGATATATGATATTCTTTTGCTTGCGAAGTTGTGCATTCTGTGGACTTGTGCTTGAATGCTGGCGTCAGAACTGCATTCTGCAGTCTTTTACAAAATAAAAACTGAAAATTGCAACTTCTCGACATTTGTCACGTCGCAACGAATTTGAAGTATTTCATAAACGATATGGATATAAATTTTGAACCACATCATAGGCCACGATCGATGACATGACGTATCGCCCGTCTGCGTGACTGCGTCCATCGCACGAACACCCATCGCACGGTTTATACGCACATACCACGACCGATCCTATCCGATACAGCGTGTATAAATGTTTATTGTCGACTGTCCGACAAAAAACTTGGCCCCTTGCACAAGTTAGCCTCTTCGAGTCATATCTCCTGGCATCGCGCCAGTCATTCTGGGGCTCTCGCGTGAACCCTGGGGCCTCCTGAAGCGGGCTTGGTGACATTCCTATGTCATCGGGTATACAATTCTACCGATTTATACCGACTTAAGCAAACTTAAGCAAACTTAAGAAAACTTAAGAAAACTTAAGAAAACTTAAGCAAAAACCTTGTTCTAGTGGAAGCAGCAGTCCTGAAGAACGAGGCCTCCGAAGGGTTAGGCCAGGGACGGATTTATCCGTACTGGTAAGCTTGGAAGAGGTTGAGTGAAGCCGACTGTTGTGACACTGGAGGTTCAGCAGCCATCCGAGACACAGCGACAGTGTTTATGATGATATTCTGGGCTATTCTGGGAGACAATGTCCTGATGGAGCGAAACACTGGATGGTAAAGCCAGGAACGGATTTATCCGTACTGGTAAGCCTGAGGGCGTAGAGCGAAACGGGGGTCTCGGTGTTTATTATTGCGACAGCGTTTATTACGACATTCCGGGCTATTCTGGGAGACAGTGTCCTGATGGAGCGAAGCACTGGTCAGTGAGACCAGGAACGGAGTTATCCGTGCTGGCAAATCTGAAAGGGTGGAGTGAAACAGGGGTCTCATCACCCACAAGACTCGTCACCTCAGGAATGAGCGAGAATGGCCTTGCAGTGACTGCTGCTTAGAGCGAAGCACTAGAAGGCGAGGCCAGGAGCGGATTTATCCGTACTGGTAAGCTGAAAGGTGTGGAGTGAAAAGGGCTTTCACCTTGGCACCTTCCCACCACTGAGAAATTAGCAACGGAGTCGACTACAGACCTCCAGAAGCAGCAACGAGTCGAGAGACGTACCCAGAGAGCGGCACGTGTGAGCCAGCATTTTCACGAGCTGGAAGAACAAACAGCAGCCGGCGGAGAACAGCCCGAGGCCGAAGCCCGGGAGCCTACGGTGATATTCGAAGAAGAGATGGACTACAGTACGGCGATTCCACTCGCCTTTCCCTCGGCACTGTGCCCACATACACGGGCACTACTGTAAGGAAGAAGACCGGCCGAAGTTCTTGAGGGACTTCTCCCTCGTGTGCGAAAACTTCAGGCGCCAGCATAACGCCAGCATCAGGAAGAGGCTCAGGTCCGTGACGACCACCAGTCTCTCTGACGAGCAAAAGCAAGCTCTGAGGGACACACCTCCTGACTGGGAAACACTGTGGGACATCATCCCCACGTGTTTAGATGGCAAGAACTCACCAGCGCACAGTTGGTGGTGTGAGAATTATGAAAGTGGGGGCGTGGTGGCTTCCAACATGGGTAGGGTGCTCAAGGACACCAGCGTACACGGCCCACTTGAGGGTTCCATTCCATGTGCTAGGCCCCCCTTTAATGAAATGAACGCTGGCGCAACGTGGATAATCGCGAGGCCAGCAACAGCCCAGTACGCTCACGGGGAAGTTTCCAACGAGTATAGAACCAATGGAACCTCGCTGAGGGGGTTGACGGGACAAGATGGCACCCACGACACGCAGTACTTCTACGCCCTCAGGGGGTTCATTGCTGCGCTTGACAGAAAGTTCATGATGAAGGGGACTCAGGAGAAAGTTGATCTCCTGACCCAGAAGCCCCAAGAACTGGGGCAAGATGGGCTGACATATATGAAAATGTGTCAACGCAGGGAGATGCAGCTCAACACTGGGAAAGTGGTGAGCGACGAGACTTTGCGCACCTTCATCGAGGATCGCGTCGAGAACCTCCGCATCAAGATCTTCCAGACACGGGTAAAAGAGCAGCTGAGAGCTCAGTACCCGCCACCCAACCGGGTGACCTGGAAGAACCTGGAGGCCATCGTCGAGGTTCAGGATAAGCTCAAAAACGACGCCGAGTCCTGGATCCTCACATTCCTGCAGGAGATCACGAGGCGATGCGGCTGCCAGTATTCCACCTGGGAAGCCCGACAACATGGCCTCGACCTCAAGGCCATAAAAAACTCGATCAGGAGGATAGAGCCAGCCGTGGACGGACAGGCCGGCGATCCTGAGAGCAGCAAGAAGGCGGACGCTTCGCCTTCTAAGAAGATGAAGAAGGAGGTGAATGTCGCGGAAAGAGCCAATAAGCCTACGTACAACAACACACCTCCGCCAGCTGAGGGCAGTCGTACGAACGACAAGCCCAAGTGCTTGCGTTGCTTCGGAGGAGGCTGGCATGAGTCCAGCCCCGAGCAGTGCAAGAGTGGATACAAGCACGTCAAGTTGCCAGCGGGATATCACGAGAGCAGGCTCGGGTCCAGCAAGTGGTGGGATGCCGAGAACGCCACCATACGGATGTACAACCTGAAGAACCGCTTCAAGAACTCCGAGTGGGGCATCCTGGTAACCGACTGGCAGCAGTTGTCCAACGAGGAGAAGGACAAGTACCGGGCCAAGCCACCGCCAGCGGACAAGCAGAAGAACCCAGCTGGTAAAGCGGACTCACTGAAGGCGGAGTACCAGGGCATGGTGGCTGCCCGGAGGACTGCCAGTCGTGCTGGCAGTGTGAAGTCCCAGGTGCTCTCCGAGGACGAGGGTTCAGACGAGGAGCTGGTCGCCTCGAACGTCGCGGAAAGGGAGGTGTGCATCTCGGGCACGCACGAGGTGAACCACCGTGAGATCACTGGACCAGGGCTGCCATCCGGCTCCTCACCCAGCGTGCTCTCAGCGCTGGCTGAAGAGATGGGCGAGGAGGTGCTCTCTGACGCGCTCAACACCTTAGGCTTGGGGGGACTCCCCGAAGCACTGAATACGGAGGACGAGCCCGAAGTCATGGCTGCACCGGCAGTAGCGCTGGGCAGCACTCAGCACATGAGGGGGTTCCCGGTTAAGACACCCGAAGAATACGAGGCCGAAGCGCAGTTGCCATTGGCGCCAGCAGCGGACGAGATGCAGAGGAAGGTACAGCTCATGGCCTCTGTGATCAAGCAAGAGCCTGGGCGCAGCCTTCCGTAGTAAGCTGGCTGCTGGGCTCGTAGCGGAGGGTAGGATAACAGCCCCCAGGGGTGTGGAGACTTTGGTAGAGCTGGCCGAGGCCGGTCAGCTCCCCATGCCAGCAGCCTTAGCAGCAGACATCGACGAACGCCAGAGCTGCGGCGAAGGTGATGGTGATGACGACGAAGATGATGACTGCCCGGGGATGGAGTCTGGTGATGACAGTGACGACGAAGGTGATGACTGCCCGGGGATGGAATCTGGTGATGACAGCGACGAGGAGGAGATCCCTTTGGACGAGATGCCTGAGGACATGGTGGATCAGCCTAGGAAAGAAAGGGTCACAGTGCGCGTCACCGCAGCGGCAGCTACGATCCAGGACAAGTTCGGAGTGACGGACTTCAGTGGGAGGGGCGAGCTACACGCGGGGACCATGGAGACCAAGGCCTACGAGTTGCTGAAAAAGAAGATGCTCAGTGGCCTCACAGAGGAGCAGCTCACAGCCATGACACAGGTTCAGCCCGTGTGCAAGCTTCTGAACGAGACTCTTGCGCAAGGGATGGCCCTTGTGGCCTCTGGCGGGTTGCTCGTGTTATACAAGGCCCTACTTTTAGACACTGGGGCCAACTGCAACATCATCCCCATCAGAACGGTCAACCAGCTTGGTCTGACCATCTTTGATGCAGAAACAGGGGCCAGGGTGGCCAGGTGCGACGGCAGCCCCGCAGAGTTCACCAAGTACTGCTACGTGGACGTCATTCTCGCCGCAGGCACTCCCTACATGACGCTGCATCGCCTTCACGCCTTCGTCACGTTCACCAATGACACCACGTGGGACTTCCTGGTGGGCACAGGGCCCCTGAAGAACGCGTTGAAGCTCACCATCGACCTTTACCGAGGTATCGCCACCTCTGAGGCCGCGGTGTCGTTGGGCATGAGGGAGAAAGTCACGCTGCCACTGATCGAGCTGACGCCGCCCGCCGACGTGAGGTGCAAGCGGAACGAGGACCCCAGGGTGTGCCTGGCGACGGAGATCTTCGACGACCGCGCTCCGCCACGACAAGAGATTGCGCTTGCTGAGTCGGTAGGAGAGGACCGCCTGGCCCTCTCAGGAGAACGATGTGCGTTCTCGCGAGGACATCCTGAACTAGCTCAGCTCCTGGAGTCGTTCCTGGAGGAGCTCAGGCTGAAGAGATTCAACAAGGAGGAGCGAGAGATGCTCGACGCGCGTTGCCAGTCCATGGTGGAAGCAGGAGCATTGCGACCCAGCTCACTGATGCAAGCCGAACTCACTGGACGAGTCAGCTTACATGCTGAGAGCCTCAGGTTCAAACCTCCTGCGCCTGGCACATCCGTGACAGACCAGGTGTTGAATCTGCTGCAAGCAACGACGTGCAGTCAACGAGAGGCTAATGTGGCAACCAGAAGCGAGTGGGCCGATTCTGAGGAGCCAGTGAACGTGACGCCCATCACGCCAACAAGGCTGACGGCGACCCAGACCGACCCCCGTTACCCAGATCTGACGCAGGAGCAGGAGGCTGGGAGCGACTCAGAGTACGTCTTGGCCAGCACGCAACCGTGGATGGGCATGGCGGTGAACCCATGGGGCGGTGAGAACAAGGAGGGCAGCTGGTCTCAGCAGCGCCTGTTTATCGACCGCACCGGCTATGCTCGTTTGTGCAGACTCAGTGACGAGAACGGAGAGATCAGGCTCGAGGCGGGCTTCGTGCGCGTCACGTTCGCACGCTGCGGGGAAGAGAAGGACGTCCTGGAGACGGAGCTGCTGTGGCCCGACTTCACGCTGGTGGACCAGAAGGTCAGCAAGGAGACCAAGGTGGCCTCAGATACCTGGGTCACGCGCGCGAGGTGGAGGAAGGATAGCGACCAGGTTGCGCTTCCTGACTGCCAAGCCCATCGAGACGCCGGGCGGTACACCATGGCGGACGTCCAGGAGGCCCTCAGCGCGCAACAGGTGTACCCCACAGGAGTCGTCACTGGCACCCTCATGTGGGACAGGAGGGTGCACCAGTTCTGCGTGTTCAGCGAGAAGACTCGCGTGCAATGGGAGCTTATGGAGATGATGGTGCGTCACACCATGGCTGGCAGCGTCAGCAACTCAGCATGAGCCCCATGGGCAGGGTGACTGGCGAGTTCCAGCTGCCTTTCTACTACGAGAAGGACCAGCGCTGGCGGTACCAGCCCCTGAAGTACGTCCAGAAGGTGGACATTGCCAACCTCCGAGCGCGCTTGAAGGTGAAGTACGACGAGGTGGTGGCTGGTAAGCAAGCCATTCCGTGGTTGACACTGACAGATGTGACGTGCAAGGTGGAAAAGTTCTACCCGGTAACGGATGGAGAAGGGTGAGATGGTGAGGTGTTCAACACCAACGCCGCCGCCCAGGAGTTCCTGCGCTTGGGAGAGGGCAGAGTGATGCTCTCCGCATGTAAGACAGAAGGTGAAGCACGTGACGAGCTCAACACCTACGAAGCTAGACGCGCGCCGCCACCTCAGCCGCCAGCCCCCAAGCACAAGACCGTCAGGAGGGATGACGCGGGGCCATCTGGCCATGCATCAGCGCTCCCACCACCAGTTTCCACAGGCAAGCCACTGAGGGGGGACAGTGCAGGGCCATCTGGTTCTATACCGCCACCAGCAACAGCCCCGCTACGGCTGAGGCATCAGACGTGGCCCAATGGGGACTTTGACCCTCAGAGCCGGGAGTATCAGTGTTCCAGGGCACCTACGAACCTGAGTCGGACACCAACAGCGAGAACACCACTCAGGAGTCCGCCTGGCTAAACCCGAGTCAGATCGCAGAGTTCGTAGAACTAGACGGACAGACTGTCTTCCTCGTTCCCTACCGGTGCTTCAAGGGTCAGATGCAGTTCCAGCTAGGAAAGCCCTATGCGGAACGTGGAAGAGGACTGCACACATGCGAGCTCAGCAGCAAGCTGATGCACCGCTACGCCTCCTCTGCGGCAGTGGGACAGCGGGGTGAGTACTTGCCGCTGGGGGGGCAGTCAAGAGGCTGTACTGGTGTACTCCTGGGCACCATTCGGATGCACGTGGCGGACCTCGGCACGGGCGAGGACCTGGTGAAGATAGCCAAGAGCCACCTGGTCGATGGTCCGCAGCAAGGCACCCTGCGAGTCCTCAAGACGAGAGCCACTCCCCGTTCCAAGGCCGTGTACTACCTCTGTGAGGATCATGGCTACTATCACACACGGGGCTCCTACGGCGTCGTGTTCACCTCAGAGTACCTCTCCGCTAGGACACGCAAGTTTGAGCAGTGCTGTTGGGTGACATGGGACAGGTCGGCAGTGATGCACAGGGCTCCGCTGTCTGCGCTCGCAGCTCTCGTGGGGCCTGCGATGCGAGCCGAGGAGACGCGACGAACTGAGTTGCGCACCCTGCTGCGTAGCGAGTTCCTGAATGAACAACGTGGACACAACCGCAGAGGGGATTACTCCAACGACCTCGGAGGCACCACCATCAACCATCCCAGGCCAATCCGAAGAAGACGACGACTCCCTTCACAGACAGGAGGGAGGCGATGAGGAGGTTGACAGCGCCTCGGGGCGCTCGCCCAACCTTGCGTGTGGTGATCACACGGTTCCCGACCCGCACCGCACGCCGACACCGTCGCCACCGTCAGAGCACTCTGCTTCGGAGAGGCATGACGTAGTGCACAGCGTGGGGGTCGACGACACAGCAGCAGGTTTGTTTCGCGCCGCAATCGCGCGGTTTGACGCCAGTATCGCGGAGAGGACTGAGATCATTAGGAGGCACGAAGAGACCTTGAGGGAGATGCAGGGCCGATCATGTCCCTCCGTGAGAATGGGGCAGAGCACCTCCGGCGACGCCAGTCCCGATGGTCGCCATGACACGCACTCACAGCCAGCGAATGAGGTCGTCGCCGGCAACACGTTCAGTGGATTGCAATCCAGAGGCTTGGAGGTCAACTTTGCCCAGCGGCCCGAGCACCGTACAGTCATAGACCTGGGTTCCCCCACAGCTTCCATCTGCAGTCAGGAGACTGAAGTGTGCCCTTCAGCCGCGCAGGGCTAGGAAGTCGCATCAGACAGATCACCACAGGCCCTTGACCCCGCAAGGCCCAGCAGCCCAGTGCAGGAGAATGTTCATATCGCGGGCACCAGTACCCAGAGTGAGAGCCAACTTGATGGACATCGCACGAGCTCGACCCCTGGGCCAGCACACCAACACTCCCCGCGGAGCGGCCAGCGCAGGAGGAGGTCTCCGAGCCCCAGAGAGGAATCCCAGCGTCCTGGGGCCGCTCGCAACGAGCGCATGGGCCAGGGCGCAGCCCGTACAACAGGTGCGCGACCGAGGCACGACGAGATGATGGAGGAGTTGAGGAGGGATGCAGTGCTGCAGCCTTTTCGGTCGGGCACCGGGCCCGCTGCAGCCCGGCGCGCCCACTACTGAGTAGTAGCCCCGGCATTGAGCCGGGTGCACAGCCCACCACAAGACGGTGGGCAAGGCACATGCAGACGTGCTTCCTCCTCACGGGGGCACTCGTGCGCTTGCAATGGCCGCAGCTGCCTCGCTTGGCAGTGATAGTGATATGGGCGGCCCTGGAGGTCATGAGGTGCCTTGGGGAAATGGCAGCGCTCTGGGTGTGTCATTCCAACCTGGCTCGCAGAGCCATGGCACGCACATTGTGGGCTATGCATACAGCGCCGCATCAACGGTGGACACATCGCAGTCTACATCTTCACGCACTATTGGAGTTGGCAAGGCACTCGCTGCTGCTGTGCATGGTGGCCTGGCAGGTTGCTGGGTTTCACCATGCCCGGCGCGGGCTGTGGTACGTACCTTTGCTCCGGCTTGCACTCGTCGTGTTCGCCATGCACTTCGGGGTGGCAGTCGTTCCACTGGGGCACGTCTTGGTGGTGGCCATCCACGTTGGCAGGCATGGGCTGCTGGGCGCCCGCATGACGCGGCGGCGAGCGTGGGCTCACCGCGCTTCAAACTCAAGTGAGTCGCGCGCTTGCAGTAGCGCAGCAGGTCTCTGCGGCGGGTCCAGCTACACTGGCGGCCATCCCGCGCCGCATGCTGAAGTCATGCTTTGCAGCCCGACTTCAGCGCCTGCAGCGCGCGGTCACTTTCTATCGGGTGGCCCATTTCGCCTACGTACTGTAGTGTTGGTCTTGGCACTTGTGGTCTTCGTCAGCGCGGGAGGAGGCTTGGGCCGTATGCACGGGGGGTGGAGGATGCTGACTTGCATACTGACCCTGCACTCTCCAGCTAAACCTTTGGGAGCCAGCAGAACTTTTAAACTTTTGTTGCTGCTCGCTGCCGCCGCCTGGGTGGCCGCCGTGGCTCCAGGAGGATTGCGGGGTCTGCCTGCCATGGGTCCGGTTGCGCCTGACCGATTGCGAAGTTCCTCCAGAACCACCTGGGACGACCAGAAATCCTCGCGCCAGTGGGACACTGGGTGGGAGGCCATGGTGGCGGAGCGAGACGAGGTACTCCCACACACAGTGCTGGACACACTACAGCCAGGGGGGACCACGAGAGTCACCAAGGACGAGGCCGCGTGGTTGGACACGGAGCTCAATGCCACCTTTGGGGGACACCCTGAGTTCACCGAGGAGAACTGGGAAGAGATGCGCAACGTGGTGAGAAGGTGCAGCTATTGCTTCGCCAACAGGCCGCAGGACATCAAGGGCTACCGTGGAGGGGCAGCGCATGCAACTTTCGCCATCCCGTTCAAGGACGAGACCAAGGTGGCTTACCAGCGACCGAGGAAGTACAGCCCGGGAGAGCAGGAGATCATCGACCTGCACTGCAAGGAGCTATTGGAGTACGGCTTCATCGAGCCAGCTTCACAACACTGTCGACACGCCAGCAACGTGGTGGTCGCAGGGAAGAAAGGCCGTGAGACTGGACAGTGGACTTCTACACGCTTCTGTGTCGACCTCCGGAACACGAACCGGTTGTCGCCGAAGGACAACACGCTGCCACACCGACCAGAGGAGCTCTATCAGCGCGTGGCTAAGTTCAAGTTCAAGACAACTCTGGACGCGACCAAGGCCTTTCACCAGATTCCCATGACCACCGAAGAGGACAGGGACACGACGGCGTTCTGGTGGGGCAATCAGCTCTATCGTTACACTTCCATGCCATTTGAAGCAGCTGGAGCGACCGCCGCATTCATCAGGATTATGGAATATGCATGAAATATTATGTAATAATCAGAAATGCTTTTCAAAAAAGCAGAGACACAGACATTGAACGACGCAAACTTCGAGAAAAGGAAGCCCTGCAGCATCTTTTCTCAACTAACCTTTCGAGGTTTCTAGACAGTCACGGGAAAGATGAAACCTACTGACAAAGGTGCAGCCGCAACCCCAGGGCCCAGGTAGTGATGGAAAGATACCTGAGACAAAATCAGAAAGACTAAACACAACACTAGATGAATACAAAAATGAAAAATTATTTTCTACTAACCCGAATGAGCCAGATGAACTCCCACAGTGGCTCACTGACATTCTCAAGGATAGCCCTAAAATCCCCGATACGGCCGCCGCAAGACTATTGACAGAAATCACGCACAAAGAACTTCAACAAGCATACTCGGACTGTGGTATCTCTACAGCACCAGGACCCTCAGGGATGAGATACTCGCAGTGGATCAAGGGCCCAGAGAATTTTCAAGAAGTTACTGTCTCACTTTTTAACCACATTCTTATAACTGGGAGATTTCCTAAGAGTGCAAAATCTGGAGTCATCCTTCCAATCCCTAAAAACCCCTCTGCATCATGTACCATAGATAATTCCAGACCCCTCACAATGTTGGAAACGGGTCTTAAACTATTTAATACAATAATTGCTAACCGTCTCAAAACAATACTCAACACCCACCCCATTCTCTTTCCCATTCAAGATGCCTTTCTTCCGAATAAAAACATAGACGACTCACTCCAAATTTTGAATGAAGTAATTTCGGATGCCAATAGATACGACAAAGACCTCCACGTAGTTTACCTGGACCTCAAACAAGCATTTGACAGAGCTGAATTCTGGATGAGCAATTTAGCGCTCAGAAAGTTAGGACTCCCATCACAAATAATTAACATCATCTCAGACATCACCAATGATGCCTCTAGAATGGTACTTACTGAAGAAGGCCTCACAGATGAATGGTCCCTCGAATGTGGAGTTCCTCAGGGAGAAGTTTTGAGCCCACTAAGGTTTGTAGCCATTATGGCTACTGCCCCGAGCTTGGGTCCTATCACAAGGACCCACGCATAATGTTCGTACCATGCACAATAATTGAATATAGTTATAGTTTGACCGCTTTCGTCGAGTATTTATGAGCCCAATTAATTTATTTTTAAGTGAGAATGCATAGTGATTGCATTTATGTCCTTGGTTGCGGCGGTTACTTTGGATATGTGTTTCCCCTCAAAAATAATGAAAATGGCGGGTCCTTTCACAAGGACCCATTTTTTATTTGCTTGCTGGAAGGTGCTATGAAAATTGCAGGACCTATGTTATCAAGTTCTCGAGCTGCTCTTTCTGCAGTGTCTTGTCAAAACTTTCATCCGAGGTCATCTTGACCCTCAAAATATCGGTTGAAGCAGCAAAAATGACCCAACTTAAAAATTACACTAAATCGACTGCCCAAAATGTCGCCTTTCGTCTTGTATGACTGTGCATATGCACCATGTTATGGTCCATTCTGGGTATATAGAGGGCTTAAAAATTACGTTAGTGTGTATATATGAAGACTGCAATGCGGCGATAGCTTGCGGGCGTCATGTGCGCAGTCAATGTCACATCTCCGACATTGTTCCATGCCAAAATTAGCCCATATATTTCCTAATATTTGCCTAGGAAATGGCGGGATATGTGGATTGTGACACCTATAACGGCGTGAAATGGGATGCCACCGGGCACAAACATCCACCGATCATCGGCCATGGTATGTGCCACCAATATTGCATAGCGTCGGCGCCGTGTGCTTCAAAATTCCGTTTGTGAAAAAATCAAGAGCTACATACCTCGTTTTCAAGCATTTGAAAAACTACAACGTTGAAAATTTCAGGGTTACTAGCAGTTATGCTACCAATAGACGCACGCCACATCGGATATATGCCAAGCAGCCATATGATAAGTTAGTTTGGGTCATAATTAGTCTACCTTATTGGTGGTTGCCTCAATTTATCTCAAGAAGATGCTTTTAAAAAATCGTGAAAAAGTGGTCCTTGTGAAAGGACCCAACGCAATTTGGGTCCTATGATAAGGACCCCGGGGCAGTAGCCAATTATGGACATTCTGGCAATTTGGTTAGCAAAAAGAGCAAACGGTGCAAACCCGACAGGAACCACATATGGATATGAACTGAACTCGGAACGCCATAGACCAGACAAACCAGGAAATGATGTTATTCCTCCCACCCAAAACCTATTAGAAAAGGACACCCCTTTAAATATCTTTGCACGGTTCTTCTGTGATGACATCATGCTCGTGGGAAAAACTAAAGACGAAGTTCAAGACATGCTAGGTATAGTTAATGAATTTATGAGCTTCATCGGCATTCCCATCAATGTTAAGAAATCCAAATACTCTTACAGAAAGCGCATCAAACCCCAGGGCAAAATGGTAACACGATATGACCTGTCCGATGATTTACTCATCTCTGGGGGTCACCTGGAGCCCAATACCAATGACTCAAGTCCTTCCATTGATGCGAAATGGATACCCCCTGAGTCACCAGATTTTCTCGATTTCTCTAACAGCAAAGAGGTAAACAGATACCTCGGAGTATGGTTTGCACTAAATGGGGAATGGGACAAACAGGCGGAAATCCTTATCGACAGACTTAAATCTACTCTAGTATCCATCCAACTGCAACACATGACTCTACACCAGCTAAGATATGTTATAAATGCGGTTGTAGTTCCGAGGATGGCGTACCCCCTTAAAGTTACCTCAGCAATTGCCAACTCCTCAAAGAATGTTGCAATTGAATTAGACAAAATGATAGCTTCGTTTATAATCAAATACCTGGGCTGCCCAGTTGACACTAATCACCAAATAATCTGGACAGCAGTCTGCCAGGGCGGGTACGGTATTGATACAGTAAACACTCGATTTTAAGAAACAGAAATTTTAGGTCAGTCTAGAAACATTTTTTATTTATATAGAGATCTTAAATATGGAGTGTTATGTGTTAAATATTGTGACGAAATCAAAAATAAAGCTGGCTACTTTCTTATTGGCGGGTTTTCTTATTACTGAGTGATTACTGTAGTGTCTTCGATATTGTAACCGCGTCGTGTATTACTGAAACTATGAACACCCTGTGTTCTGCAGATGAACACGAATATTGGCAACACAACCACACGGACCGTATCACTGACCCCCACCTTATCTCACTATACCGTAGAAACAACAATCTATGGCTTAAAATAATAATTCAAAACATGAACAACGAAATGAGTAATAATGCCATCTCGGGCTTCCCCTTATCACACTATGCAACCTACAGTCACACAAAAGACAAACGCTTTAATTGGTTCAGGCGTACAGGTCACATTATGGCAAAACTTGGATACGCTATCGACTCTAAAAAATACCCTGAAAATGAAGCGGGTGAAACCACATTAATCACCACCCTTCCCAGACAACTCTACATGTCGAGGAATGTTACCTCCGCAATTCAAAAGTATAACCTCAAGCACACAGGTTCCTTTCTGACTCCCTGCGGTGGAATGTTAAAAAACTGGCAAGAAAGCAAAGGCTTTTTCAGGCTGCACGGTAATAGACCCCCTGGATGGCTAACCGAAATCGAAAAGGAAATGCTTCAAAACCCTGTAGATTTGGACCCACAGGCCAGATAATTATGTCAAGAAACAATATAGAGACAACATAGTACCCCCGGACACGGGTGAGTTTCATTGGAAAGGAAATGGTGACCGAGATTCCATCTCTCTTATTCACATTACCAATATTGACTTAGAGGCCATGTCAATACAATATACAGAATACAGTAACAATGCCATAAACCCTAATGTCTTTGTCAGAATCGAAGGAACCAGCAGTTCTCAATACGACTTTGAATACAGTGTAGGCCCGTTTTTAAGCAACTGTTTTTTAAGCAACCAACGCTGGAATTCGCATAAAGTTAAGCAATTTCCAGCCCTTGCAAAACGGCTGGAATTATAGCTCATCCCGATTAGCAACTCCAGCCTTCCGGAAGGATAACACAAAATCGCTTATTTTGTTTGTTTTAGCAATTTAAGCCATCCAGATGTGCATGCTTAAATCGGCATTTATGTATGTTTTAGCATTTCAGCCTCGACTCGTGAATGTCCCTTCTTATCGTGTTTAACAAAACTCATAGCGTACACGGGCTAAATTTTAACCTATACACAAACCGAATTTCAGTGCGTATCATATGTACCTTGTTATACAGCAAGTTATATATTTGAGAGGTGGGATATTCGTATCCTATTACAGTATTAGATATGCTTTCACCATCTGATTTATGCCGTCTCGCTCGCGACTCTGAACACCCTAGACACATAAGCAATCGCAGCTTGCTGCGCAGGGAGCTGATGCTGCGCGATTGGTCATGCTTAAGCAGTTCAATCGGCTGGGTCCTACACATGAATTTCAGGTCGTTATATCAATTTAAGCAATATGAAAAAACTGAAATCGCTGGAAGGCTAGAAATATCGCGATTTTGGAGATAAGCAAGGGCGGGGCTGGGGGCTGGATCGAAATGACCTGTTGCTTATGAACGGGCCTACACTGTATAGCATCACCAATGACGGCTGCATCCTAATTCCAGCAGGTTCCATTTTCGAATATAATGACCATATGGACCCGCCCTCTTCTGTTCTTGCTAAAATCAGTGATATTAACTCACACTATGATTACATCTCAGACAGACAGTATGAGACCATTATTGCCAGAATGAAAAACAAAACTGCGGAAGAAGAAAGTGAATGCAGCTGCCCTATCTAGCGACTCAGAAGAAGAATCTACCCCCTTCGCCGAAAAGAGCAAACAAATGGAGGATTATGATATGGCAAGCGATGGTTCCCTATTCGCCGGTAAAAAATCAGCATGCAGTGGTGCAGCATATGCCATAAAAAACTTTGACAACGGAATGCCACTTGTTCGGAAGATGAATATCCCCCCCTCAAGAACTTTCGCCGCACCGGGGCTTCTTATCAAGGAAGATATCCAAAACCCGAGTAGTACATCTGCTGAAATTGCGGGACTGCGATTCTTACTCACAGAACAAAAAGAGAATCTCCTCAAATCCATGACTCCAATGGTACATGCCATTGACTCCATGGCCGCAATATCTGCTGTAACAAAGGATGGCAGATCCATGAGTGCCCGGGACAAATTACGTGAAGCTAATCGCAGAGATGTGCAGGCTGTTCGCCTACTGTTAGAAGAACTTGGCTTCTACAGTGAAGGAGATCACAGTAAAATTATCCTTAAATGGATCAGGGGTCACAATAATGACAAAGTCCATGACAGAGTGGACCGTACTGCCAAAAGAGCCTCATTCAGAGGGGGTTGTTTAGACATCTCCCGCTACGACCCTGCCGAGGAACTGCCATTCTCGTTATTCTTTTTTGAGGTCCCTATTTTAGGTGATATCCGCAGTCACATTAGAAGAATTCAACGTCTCTCACACTATCATAATTGGAGAACTCTACAGTCTCAAGGGAAGTACTTGAGGATGCTCGACGAGAATAACACCACCCCCACTAAAGATATTTCCAAAATAACACCTAAAGCTTTCACTGCTTCTAGAAGCAGAGAACTCCTGGGTCTCCAAGCCTCTCCAGCACGTTTATTTAAACTGGGGAAAATCGGGACTGAAAACTGCCCCTACTGCCAACAGAATACAAAATGCACCTTCGAACACATCCAACTTGAATGCTCAGGACATAATAATAGTTTGTATAATCTTAGAACAACCCAAGATGGCGAACTAAGGAAAATCGTTGCTGAAGAAATCTCAGAAAAGCCCAAACTACTAAACCCCGGAAAAGGTACCACATACATCAAAACACAGCCATCGAAGCTTTTTCCACTTGCTGACCTAAGACAGGAAATGAATGTGGAATTATACTTACACGCTCTCCCGGAAGCTAGCATGTACCGACCATCAAGTTCAAAAAAGAATACCATTGTTGTGACCGCTAAACCCGAAGTGGACCATGCCACGGGGACACCTAAATATCCCGAACTCCAATATGTCCAAAAGAAAGAGTTCTGGAAACTTTTGGCCTGGCACCGCCTTTCCAACAAAGCAGTCCCATGCTCACTTGCGGAGTACTCGAATAGGGCACACGATATTCATGAAGCACTCAATGCATGTAAGTTTGAATCGGGGGATCCTAACAACTGCTACGCAATCAGAAGAAGCCTCTTAGATATTTTGATGGATGACAGAAACCTTGACAAAAACGGCTGTGAACTTTTCTCCAACCCACTAAATGCCCACCCTAGAATTCACTCGAGAAGATGCATACCCACCACAAGAATGAAAAAAGCCCTCAGGCCCTTCTGCCATCATGGGAAAATTGGCTTTGATGGTCTCGCTTGGGATGCCTACGTGGACCCGATAACAGGCATCGGCAGAATCGTTTATGGAAATCCCCCCTTTGATGGGAAAGATAAGGGCAAATCTTCGGCGGTTATGACTACCTTGGAAATGGGACATAAAGCGGCCAACACCGTCCCTGGATTTTCAGGAACATGGATTCTTCCGCTGTCTCCCAAAAACCAAAAAAGATGGTTCGATAAAGGTTTTAAACTTGTTTTCAGATTCCCGCATAACACTATTCCATTTATCCCACATGGCTATTGGACGGGTGATGACCCCTACGTTCTTCCAGGTGGTGGATGCTATAAGGATGACTTTTCGGATGTTGTTATCATAGCTATAGACAGTGCACCCAGTGATACTCAACCAGCCTTTGACTGGAGGCCTACACAGAAAAAGATTGTCAGATGGTTCCTCAACGTCCTTCCTAAGTCCAGAGTCACGAAGAAGAGGCTAGAATACACAGGAGTCAGCCCTGATATTTGGAATGAAGTTCTGAACGAAAGCGACAAAGTACTTGCTTCTTCGCTTTTCCCATGGCCCACTCAAGACCCTCCTTATCATCAGAGTGATGTTGAGCCTTATTATGGTGGTCACCACGACACGACAATCACCAACGCAAATTCCAAGCCCTTCATAAGCACCGTGAAATGACCCAAAGTTCTTACACTCATGGGATACCTCCCTCCTCTTTTTGGTACTGTCCTCAACACGATAGGTGTTCCCCGTGGCAAGATTAAACCTCTCCTTAAAAAACTTTCAAGAATTTGTAGGCAACACACCAAAAATATAGGCGAGACGTGTTTCTGTTAAACACCACCACCACCTTAAACACTGACCCGCATACAGTTGACATCTCGAGCAGTGAAACCATGACAGAAACAGAAGCTGTGCAACAGTCAAACGACTTTCTTCAAACCCTCCTGCAATAATTTTCAAAAGTCTTGCAATATAAGATGGTTCCGTGTCCCCAAGGTGAGGGCCGTCCCCCCCTCCCCCCTCTCCCCCGCCCACCTGACCCCCTTCCTCAACGTCTCCAAATACCCCCTTAATTCTTCGACTTCCCTCCCCACCGCTCAGATTCAGCCACCCCTCCACTCACCCGGCCATGGCTGCTTCTCCATCTTCTAGAGTTTTTTTGCCTAGCACTTAGCTTTTTCTCTAGATGTCACCCTGCTGAAAAGTGGGCTGAGCCCCTTTGTGGGCGCGCTATAGCAGAGGGAGTAGCCCCTGGTGTTTTCACTAGCCTGCTTTGCAGGGATACCGCACTCTCAGGACTTTGTCCCCTTTGCTAGCGTAAATGTTTTATTATTATTATTATTGCTTATGGACTACGAGCTGCGTCACCTGCAACATTGCACAGTGGCGTACGTTGACGACGTGTACATATACTCAGACACCGCTGAGCAGCACATTAAGGATGTAGAGGCCGTGCTTCGCACCTTGCTTGGGGGACGCAGGGATCCGACTGCACTCCGGCAAATCAACCTTCGGGGCAGCCACCGTGGACTTCTTGGGCTACCCTACGTTTCTAGACGGGTTCAATACACGTGTTGAACACGTATTGGAGACATATTGGAGGCATATTGGAGACGGTATGCTAATATCTGGACATTCCAATACACGTGTAACATATTGGCCAAACTATTGAACCGCGATCAGCCTGGACACAGCGAAAATGAGTATGCTAGCATGGGCACCCAAATGGTGTCAGACTCACCCACTAGCACTTGGTATCATCTAAGGAAGGGTCTAGCGTTATGGGGACAAGTTTTCACGGCATTTGGACGCGTATCGCAGAAGTCGGTTCTGGGGGGCTTTTTGAATTGGGGCCCCGATGTATTGAAATAAGGCAAAACGATTGGAGGGGTGTTCAATATGTCTGCAACCGCCTGCAACACACGTACTGAACATGTGTTGAACACATGTTGAAACATTCACGCATAAGGAATCGTTCAATACATGTGCAATATGTCTACAATCAGATGAATCATTCAACACGTTTGCAATATATGTGTTGAACACATATTGAAACATTCCCTCATGCAGAATATCTTTAGTACATGTGCAATATGTCTACAATCAGATGAATCATTCAACACGTTTGCAATATATGTGTTGAACACATATTGAAACATTCCCTCATGCAGAATATCTTTAGTACATGTGCAATATGTCTACAATCAGAGTGAATTATGCAACACATGACTGCATGGGGTAAAGGGGTAAGACCCCCCTGCTGCTCACATATTGCATAATACTTACAATATGTCCGCAATACGTATCCGGTATATTACAGGTATATCAAATGTGTACAGAGGCACTACTATGCGTCATCACACTTTCTGCAGTACCACATTCCAGTGGGGATGTCGGTGAGCCCTGCGCATCGCACGTGCATAGCCTCTTTGCAGCCTGCCCTCTCACACAGAAGGAGCTCGCCACCGACTCTACACTTCCCGCATGTGTCAAAGTGACCATCACTACCTACGGGCCTATCAACGAGTGCAAGTTTCTCCATATTGCGGTCGCTCGTATCAAGTATCACCGCTGAATCCATGCAGGGGTGTTTGACTATCACTACTTGCGCTTGGACTTGATTGGCCAGTAGGTAGGGCTCTCGGTTGTCCATAGTGTACTTGGAGGTGTCCCATGGGTTGAAGGTGTAGTAAGCCTTGGACACCTTGTCCACGCCGAGGATGGAGTTCTTCAGCTTGAAGCTTGCGATCTGAGCTTCCGTGGGCACGGGTAGCCAATCACACTTTAAAAAAGTGTAGAGCACACCGCCAATGCTAACCCGCAGAATGGCGTTGATGATACCATACCTGCGCACGAAATGTTCAATGTTTTTGTAATATACGTACAACATACCCTCAATATGTTGGGGACGTATTGCATATATGTTGCAGAGATATACGAAAAGGCAAAGAAGCATGCAAACTGGTGGTTGAGGTCGTACCTGTCCTCCCACTCGTCATCGGCATCGGCATCATTCTTGGGGAAGGATGCGCGGACGAAACACTGGGTTGTCACTTTCCCTTTGTCCCCGTCTCTAGTGCGATAGAAGACACCGCCGATGTTCACCTTGTTGTACTTGGAACACATGGGTTCGGGACCCATCATGAGCGACTTCTCGTAAGCCGTGTATTGACGACCAAGCCATCCTTCAGGGTCCTCCAATGGACCGAACGCGATCGCGGGCACGCCACCCACCTCTTGTCGGTACCTAGAACGTGGATTTGCATGTTTAGAGCGCGCGGCATTCTCCCTGTGATGACAACATATTCTTAGTATACTTACAATATATGATAAACATACAGAAACAAGTTGACAATATGTTGCAGGTATACTACAGATAGTACATGCGTGCGAGCTTGCAGGTTGCACCTCCGCCGGAACAGGTCGTACTCAGCATGTTGTTGAAAAAGCTTTCGGTAAGCGGGAATACTCGCTCGCATCCAGCGGGTCAGTTGGTCAATCTCCAAGGACGTTAGCTCCAATGGCTTGCCCTTGTCCCCGAAGGTAGTGACCACGATGCCGGGAGCGGGGCCCGCCATCAAAGCCCGCGGGACACGGCCGGCAGTAGCTCTTTCTCGGTTCAAGAGCATGGTCAGGATGCCTCGTAGGGAGCGCAAGGTTTTCAACCTTAGATAGCCGTTCATGATGCTTGCCACGGGGAACGCATTGTTCTTCACCCACCTAGCTAGCTTGCCATTCATGGACTCGAAGGCATACATCCACCATTCACGCACAGGTCCGAATCGCAGGAGCAGATCGGCCCAGTGCCAGATTTTATGGGTGTTGATTGCAAGCCACTGTGGAGGACCATTCGCTTCCAAGTCCTCAAAGAAAAGTCTGGTCTGCTCTCTCAAATACTCCATATCCTGCACGTACGAATCAATACGTTTGTAACATATATTCAACATACCTGTGACATGTGGAACTCATATCACACCAACATTGAATACGTACCCGAGGTTCTATGGAATGCGCAGTGCATTCCCGTATGATGATAGTCAGTTTGGACACAATGTCCTGCAGCGCATTGTCGACTTCACCATCATCGCGAGGCCAAGAGGACAATACCGCCAACAACTTGGACTCGAAAGCCTTCAAAGCCGCATGCGCCTTGAGGTGCTTTGCGTATTTTGCGCCGTTGGAGGCGGTTGAGGTGCGCAACAAATGCTTATGCCCATCGCCCCACCGGGTGACTCCCCGCAACTCCTTCAAGAAGGCGAGTGCTGTTTCCCGAGAACGTAAGGTGGTCGAAGCCTTCGGACGCGGTGGGATCCCCATGGACCGTTTGTCATTTTGTACACCTCATGCGGTTCCCCTGTCCGTGTTGCCGTATACCGTCAACACGTGTATGACATATTGAACACAATTACAGAAATGTTGCACTAATACAAAACTCACCTTTCGAATTCTGCACCCACTCCGTTTGCCCCCATTCTGGGTGCAGGCCCTCCTCCTCGGCAAAGTTGCGCGCGGCCTCGTTGAAATCCAGCCCAAGCAGCGTTGTTGCAAGCCTGTTTCCCAAGTTCATGATTTCGTGCATAGGATCATAGAGCCAATCCAACGCCAAGTTAAAGTACGACAACCTTGCGAATGCGGCGGGCAACTTGAATCCGGTGGCCGAGAAACGTTCCGCCATGTCCGCTTTCGACCAACCTGATTTGGAAAGTGCCTCGTGTATTTCGCCCATTCGCTTGACAAACTCATGCGTGTAGTTCTCCGGCGGCCCTGCATGGCACGTGCACAAGTAATACAACATATCTGTGGTATGTTGCAGGCATGTTGATGCATGTTGCAAACATGCTGCAAACAATCAAACTGGGTGGCATAGCGATGAGAGCGTACCAGGAGGATGTTGCTTGAAGAATGCGTAGAAGATTCTTCCCAGCGCTGGACTGTGACATCCTTTCGTACGGCACAACATGCAACACTTGTAGGCGTTTACATCCATTCGCTTCCCGGCATCGACCAAGCCTTTGTAATCCATGATCACCCCGAGTAGCATGCACCGTACACGAACATACTCCTCGGAAAAGGCGTCCCAAACTCCGCAGCCCGTCTCCCACAACTCCTCCAACTCGTCGACCAGCTTGTCGTACAAAAGAGTCGTATCGGCGGGATGGATGCCATTAAGAATACCGTAGACCTCAAGGTACTCGTACTTGGAGCGTATCTCCGGCGGCAAGTTCAAGATTTGGAAATACATGGGAAACACGCCCGCCTTGTTTTTCCATACGGAAGCCCCATCCGCGCAGAACAGGATGATTATATTCCGCAACTCCTGGAAAAACTCTGGGTACCGCGCCTTCTTCTCTTTCCACGCATCTCCGTCTGCACACTCCGGACAAAATACAACTCACCGCGGTATACATACAACTGTATGTGTACATCTGCAATATGTCAAAGACATACGTTAAGTGTATTGCAGATATGCCCTTTGCAGATCCTATCACAAGCATTGGGATCATAGACGCGTGCTGGGCTCTTACCCCAAATTGTGTCTTTGCGTCCACTTTCAGGAGACGTATGACGGCCATGCGCCCGCATGAGCTCAGCAACTTCAGGTGAATGGAATAGCCTCCGGAAAATTTCCTTCAAGGGCCACCAAAGGAATTGCAATCGCGGCTTCTTCGGAGTGCCATCCTCCGGAGTGCCATCCTCCTCCGCCGCTCCAAAGCTTTGCCACCGGCATTCTTTACAGTGTGGACAATGATCCGCGTTCTCCAACTCCTTCTCGTACAAACAACATCCATTGACGCACATGTCCACTCGTTGGTACGGCGTACTAAAAGCGTCGAAAGTACCCATAGCTTTAGCGAACGTCAAGGGGAAATGGGTTTCGCGAAGCTCATCAAAGTTGTGAAGTAGGATCTCACACAACGAGGAAAACGATTTTTGGGTCAAGTTTTCCTCCAAGTTCCATTCCAGAAGATCCGCGAGGAGCTTAGTTGATCGCCGCACGTTGTGGTCCTGCGTACACATCGCAATTTCAGTGGTTGTCAATACATATGCAATATACTGCAATACATTGTCAATATGTAGGAGATATGCATACTACATATTGCACGTGCAGTTCACTGCACGATATTTGGCATAATAACGCGTTCTTACCGTCTCCCCTCCGAAAAGCTCCTTTGCAGCATTCACAATACTTTCCAATTGTGTAGCAATCGCTGCTTTAACGGAGTGGACGGCATCTCCGTCGTCTTCTTCATCGAACCCCAAATCCTCCCCACCGCCATCCTTGGTCTCACCATCGGCATCCTCGGTCTTAGGCGCATCGCCATCCTCGTCGTCGGGAACTCCGGCCTCGCCGCCTTGACTCGACACATCCTTGGCTTCCACGTCCTGTTGTGCGTGTACCACCTCGTCTTCTGCGCTTGTCCTCCCGGCTTCCTCAGCATGTTCGCCCTCCTTGTCATCCATCGTGACGTCCACATCCGTATGTCTGTAGGAGAGTTGCAATGCATCTTCAATACGTTGTCAACATATTGCGAATGTGTTGTCACGCAAGCTTGCCCAATCATTCATGGGAGAGAAAGGGCGTAGAGTACCTTAAGGTTTCGCCGCGGTTGCCACAAACTACAGCATCGATTTCTTCAGGGTCCGGTGCGGGTGGCTGGATCTGCCCGTGGAGTTTCCGATGTCGTGTGCGGGTGGCCTTGCTCAACACCTTTATTACAACTCCGCCGTAGCACATGGCACAATCACATATAAACCGCCCTCGCTCCAATGTTACCGAGCCCACATTTCGACGATGCATTGCATGGAGCGAGAGCCAAGGATCGGCTTCGCCCGCCGTGTTCTTCACCTCACCCATCTCCGTGTCCTTCGCCTCAGCTGGCTCTTCCACCGGAGATCTGCTTCGCCCACCGCAGTATATCTCCCATACATATTCAATATACCGGCAACGGTTTCTGATATATTGCAACATATTATATCATGAAAAATCAGTATGCAAGTTGAGGTGCCTAAATATTCGTACATACCTCATGGGCTCTACTTCCATCTCGGCAGCCATGGCATCCGTGGTAACTGCAATTAAAGACCAAACTCCAACCGCACGGATCAAATCTGGCCAATCATTTATTGTCGAAACGCTCCTCCAATGTCGCCCAAGGCACCGAACCTCCCGCACATTGTCTCGTGTAGGATTATCGAGTTGAGAGTCGTCGGGCAGCAGCGAGCCGTATGTAGTCGCCTCGAAGTTGCCATCGTGTACTAGGTAGACAACAGTTTCCATACGGATCGGTGTCAAAATTGCTTGATGAGCTTCGAAGAAGTCGTAGGCTTCATCCGCATTCGATGGTAGGTTGTCTCCCTCGGGGGTAACGTCAAGTGGAAATTGGTGAGGACTACGTTCCGCGTCAACAGTGACTACATCAATGAATCCAGAAATCCCGAAATAGTACCTGCCGTCGTCTAAACCAGCTGAATTTGCCGCCTCGTGCGCCTCGGGGGGCGCCTCGCCCGCATCTCTGCACAATATCGTCCCAACATGTTTCCAACATCCCATCAACATGCTGCAACCATCACGATAGCGTGCTGCACATAGTTACGGCGAAAGCAAGTAGGCAAGGAAACATGATGAGATGTATCACCTGGAAAAGCTCTTCGATATGGACGATGAACTAGTCGACATTGAGGATGCCCGCAAGTCAGGCATGCTACTTCCAATGGTCCCATCTAAAGCATGCCCCTCGTGCGCCTCGTACGCCTCGGGGGGCGCCTCGCCCGCATCTCTGCACAATATCGTCCCAACATGTGTTCAACATCCCATCAACATGCTGCAACCATCACGATAGCGTGCTGCAGCACTATTGCAGCGAGCCACGTGATGAATGGTGGGAGGGAAATCATGCCCCACGAGAGTCCCTTACCTTGCACTCCCGCCGGCTAGTGGAGGGCTCGTGGGTGCCTCAGCATTGGGCGGCGGGGGGGACTCCTTGCTTTGGGCCTCGTGCGCCTCGGGGGGCGCCTCGCCCGCATCTCTGCACAATATCGTCCCAACATGTGTTCAACATCCCATCAACATGCTGCAACCATCACGATAGCGTGCTGCAGCACTATTGCAGCGAGCCACGTGAGGAATGGTGGGAGGGAAATCATGCCCCACGAGAGTCCCTTACCTTGCACTCCCGCCGGCTAGTGGAGGGCTCGTGGGTGCCTCAGCATTGGGCGGCGGGGGGGACTCCTTGCTTTGGGCCTCGTGCGCCTCGGGGGGCGCCTCGCCCGCATCTCTGCACAATATCGTCCCAACATGTTTTCAACATCCCATCAACATGCTGCAACCATCACGATAGCGTGCTGCAGCACTATTGCAGCGAGCCACGTGAGGAATGGTGGGAGGGAAACCATGCCCCACGAGAGTCCCTTACCTTGCACTCCCGCCGGCTAGTGGAGGGCTCGTGGGTGCCTCAGCATTGGGCGGCGGGGGGGACTCCTTGCTTTGGGCCTCGTGCGCCTCGGGGGGCGCCTCGCCCGCATCTCTGCACAATATCGTCCCAACATGTGTTCAACATCCCATCAACATGCTGCAACCATCACGATAGCGTGCTGCAGCACTATTGCAGCGAGCCACGTGAGGAATGGTGGGAGGGAAACCATGCCCCACGAGAGTCCCTTACCTTGCACTCCCGCCGGCTAGTGGAGGGCTCGTGGGTGCCTCAGCATTGGGCGGCGGGGGGGACTCCTTGCTTTGGGCCTCGTGCGCCTCGGGGGGCGCCTCGCCCGCATCTCTGCACAATATCGTCCCAACATGTGTTCAACATCCCATCAACATGCTGCAACCATCACGATAGCGTGCTGCAGCACTATTGCAGCGAGCCACGTGAGGAATGGTGGGAGGGAAACCATGCCCCACGAGAGTCCCTTACCTTGCACTCCCGCCGGCTAGTGGAGGGCTCGTGGGTGCCTCAGCATTGGGCGGCGGGGGGGACTCCTTGCTTTGGGCCTCGTGCGCCTCGGGGGGCGCCTCGCCCGCATCTCTGCACAATATCGTCCCAACATGTGTTCAACATCCCATCAACATGCTGCAACCATCACGATAGCGTACTGCAGCACTATTGCAGCGAGCCACGTGATGAATGGTGGGAGGGAAATCATGCCCCACGAGAGTCCCTTACCTTGCCTCTTGCATGCCACGAATCCTTTCGACAATCCGTTGCAAGCAATTAGGCACCGGTGGAACAAGTCGAAACGATTTCCCCTTAAAGGTTACCGTTGCCGGTTCTAGCTCCAAGATGTCGGAAGGTGGTAACCAAGTCGGCCACGCGGTATTGTCTGGAGATAAATCGTGCGCCAATCTGGAGAAATCGTGCGGGAGCAGTCGCGTTGGCAGCCACTTATGATGCCATACCGTGTCCACTTCCACATAGTGCGCATCGACTTTCCTGCAATGTGTTCCAGGATCCCTACAATATAATCTCAATATGTATGCAACATATGGTAACCATGTTGCATACATGTAGCAAAGAGTCCTGTGAAGCAAGAAAGACACAACCTCAACGTCGAGAAGAAAGAGAAAGGGTGCTACCTCGCGGACAACTCCAGTTCCCTCGTAGATATTGGAAGATGTGGAGGCGCAATCCACGCCGAAAGGCGTTCCTTCTTCGTAATCGTTTCATACTCCGGGTCGCGGAAGCCTTCCGCGGTACTCCAACCTTCCGGGAATATGAGCTTGATATTGGGAGGGGGTTTGAGCGATGTACCCTCCTGAGCATTGGAAGGTTTGATCGGCTCTCGATCGGCTAAGCACCCGCCTTGCGCGGGATTTCTCATCGCGCGCTTGGCTAACGAAGATTGTTGTACGGGGGGGGCCGCCTTCCCTTGGACGAGGGCGGCGGCTCTAGCCGAAGGCAAGCCGGTCCGATGTCGCTCCGCATCACTTGGTGATGATGATTGAGGGGATCGTTCATGGCGAGGTCGCTTTTCACCATGAACAATTTGATCTCCTCGGACCATACTGCATTGAAGTCCCCTTTACCACGCCCATCACCCTTCGAAAATGTACTGCAACTATGCTGTAATATGTTGGACATATACTGCGAACATATTGAAGATATGCTGAAGGAACTTTCAAGTAAAGCAATAACCCAAAAGTAGGTTTTCGGACCCCCCCCACAAAAAACGCACACAAGCTATGTCGCAAAATATAGCTCCTGAGTCCATATAACAAGTCTCACCAGAATTGAAGAACATGTTTTTTCAACTTTTTTAGGGCTCACTTCAACACTTCCGCAGCATACTGAAAGGGGGGGCTAAAGGCAGGGCTCAAGGTCTTGAGCCCTCACGTATTGAAGTGAGCCCTCACGTATTGAAGTGAGCCCTCACGTATTGAAGTGAGCCCTCACGTATTGAAGTGATCCCTGCCTTGAGCTCTGCAGGCGGTTGCACGCGGTTGCACGCATATTGACCTTTACAAAAATTTAAAAAACTTTTTAGAGGAGAATCTGTTCAATACTACTTCAATACGTGAGGGCTCATTCTAATACGCGACCGCTTGCAGGCGTATTGAAATGGCGTATTGGAGATGTATTGAAAACTGCTGATGTCAGCTTTGCCAGTGCCACGTCAGACGGATCTTCGCAAAACTGACTTGGCACTTTTTCGACCCATCTCCAATACGCCATTTCAATACGCCTGCAAGCGGTCGCGTATTAGAATGAGCCCTCACGTATTGCAGTAGTATTGAACAGATTGAACGATTTTCGGGGAAACAATTTTGGAATTTTAATTTTTAGGAGAATCTGCACCCCTCGTTCGTGAATCGAACGGCCGAATTCGTAACTCAAGAAGTACCCCCAAAATGACCCCTGAGATGGCCTGGAAAAAAAAGGTTGTCATTGACCTTTAGATGGAGGTGGTACACTTCGCCAGCGAGGAGGAGCTCAACTCCTCGCAGACAAGGTGTATACCTCCAGTGGGACTCGAACCCACTACCGCAGGCTTTGAAGACCGACGGCCAACCACTAGACCATTGTGACAACGTGATTGAAAAGATGTTGCGTACTGGGTTACAGTACAGTAATGAACACAAATGAAAAATCGGGTTAGACGTTCCCCCCCCCAAAAAAAAAGAAAAAGAGCGCGATGACAATCGAGATGCACGATGGACGAAATTTCAAAATGCATTTCCTAACGGTCGGTCGTCGCAGGTGCAATGCGCCCGATACATGCGGCCAACATGTGTGCACGATGCATGGTAACACCCATCGCGTACGGAAGGCCTCCTGGAAGCACGTTGACGTTCCAGCAGCCGCCCTTCCAGCACGTTCCAGCACCAGCCAGCAGAGGTGTAAACAAAGCCAGCAGAGGTGTAAGAAAAGCCAGCAGAGGTGTAAGAAAAATGTCAGTCAAAGAGTTGCACGCTGAGTATGTAGAAAGCTGCGAGCTGTTTGGCGTTGAGCATACGCACGAGGGCTTCGTTGACTACGTTGCGAAGGTGAGGGCAAAGGGGACACCTAGCGAGCCCAAAGGGATCGAGGAAACCCCATTGGCTTTCCTCGACAAAGGCAAGAAAAGGGCGAAGGAAGACGACGAGGACGATGAGGAGGGAGGGGGGGAAGGGAGCAAAAAAAGGCGCAAGGGGGCTCGAAGCGCGTTCGAAGCTCAACTAATTAAAGCATGTCACGAGGAGTTTGGTACGTACTAGCATGCGGCTTCGTTTACTTAACTTGGTTCCTTCGTTGCATGAAAAAATATTGATTTGGGAAGGGTTTGGGGAGAATTACTTGCAGAATTGCGCGTGAAGGACGGGCGTCTTGAGCCCCTACTTCACGTGCCGAAGCAAGAGTCCGCGGTGTCGAAGTACGTCACCGCGGTACAAAACCGCTGCAAGTGGGCGACCGCGCCCACTAACTCCTTCGTGCGGGCGAAAGCCCGTTCGATCGTGAACAACAACCGATATCTTTGGAAGTGCGGCCGGTGGGCGACCGACACGAAAACCGGAATGTGTACGTGGGTGGACCCCCAAAAGCTACATCCGTACACCACGTGTATGGAGGAGGGGGTCCCTACCACATGCCCGGTGCGGCAAATCGCCAAGAAGATGGAGGTGCTCAAAGCCCTCCCCGAATTCGAATTGGAGGAGGGGCCTAACAGCAAGGTGGAGTGCTTGCAAGGGGAGGCAAGACAGCGGCTGGGTACGTTCCCACCCTCTAATACACTTGACACACGCTCGCAGTATATGTGAAGCATGCCACAGCACACCTTGAGCATACTCAGCATACTTGTGCACCTTTCTGAAAGGTAGGGCAACAATATGCCTGCAATATGTATGTAATATACCTGCAACATACCTGTAACATACCTGTAACATACTGTACACATACGACATAAAACTTACGGTTGATAGCATTTTTTGTTTGCAGTCGCCTATCTCTACGACCACAACGCCCCCGACAAGGACGACGAGGAGGAGGCTGACCGCCTGGAGGCGGATGCCAAGAAAAAGGAGGTGGAGGCCAAGGCCAAAAAAGCACCCGCCTCCGCATCCGCATCCGCAAAGGGCAAGGCCAAGGCCTCGGAGGGCCCCGCCTCCGCATCCGCAAAGGGCAAGGCCAAGGCGGCCGCGTCACCGGCCCCGTCACCGGCCAAGCCCGCCAAGCTTGCCAAGCCCGAAGCCCCCAATGTTGAAGACATCTTCAAGGTGGGGAAAGAGGTGGTGGTGTACGCGGGGGCTCAAACGGAGTACGAAGCGATGAAGAGTTCGCTCCGTCCCGACAAAGGCGGACTCGTGACGAACACCGGCCGATTGAAGGCCAACGTCGGGCTGTTCGCCGGGTTGGTGGTGGCGAATGCGGTTGGGGATATTCTCCCCAACCACATCATGGATGGCCCCGATTTCCCCCTCACCGAGGGGCTCATCGGTATCAAGGTGCGCACCAACCCTTTCAATATGTGCACAATATGTGTACAATATGTGTACAATATGTCTGTTATAGTACTGTAATAGTACTGTAATAGTACTGTACTATATTTCCAATATTTGACACATGTATTTCGTTTGGTGGGGCTGCAGGTAACTGATATCCTCGACATGAAGATGCTTTGCAAAGAGAAGCCATATGCATATGTCCGCAGCGCCATCTCCTACATCATGAAGGAGGTGGACAAGCGCCTCCCGGAAGGGATGGACGCTAGCCACCGAGTGGGGAATCCCGGCTCGGAGGCGTCCCTCCTCTTGCAGAAGGCCTTCATGCGCGAGGGAAGAACAAAAATAAAAAACCTTGTAGTGGACGTAGCCTACGTACGGCAGGGGGAGCATTTGTGAAACAAATTTGACAATTTGTAATTGTATTCAATATTAATTGTGTTCAATATGCCTCTCGTTGACATATGCAATAGGTCCACAGCATACTTGCAGCATGTTGAATATGTCTGTGCAATATGCATGCAATAGGTCTTCAGTATATATCCAATATAGGCAACTTTTATTTCAATACATATGCAATATGTCCACAGTATATATACAGCATATTGAATTTGCATGTTCAATACGTATGCAATAGGTCCGCAGTATGTATCCAACATACTGTATGTTCCGTTTCAATACATATGCAATATGTCCGCAATATATATACAGCATATTGAATTTACATGTTCAATACGTATGCAATAGGTCCGCAGTATGTATCCAACATAATAAATGTACCGTTTCAATACATATGCAATATGTCCGCAATATATATACAGCATATTGAATTTTCATGTTCAATATGTGTGCAATAGGTCCGCAGTATGTATCCAATATACTAAATGTACCGTTTCAATACATATTCAATAGGTCCACAATATATATACAACATATTGAATTTACATGTTCAATACGTATGCAATATGTCCGCAGTATGTATCCAACATACTGAATGTTCCGTTTCAATACATATTCAATAGGTCCACAATATATATACAACATATTGAATTTACATGTTCAATACGTATGCAGTAGGTCCGCAGTGTGTATCCAACATATTGAATGTTGACTTACAATATGTATACAATATGTATACAATATGTATACAATATGTAGGCAATATGTCTGCAACATGCCTTCATAGTGTTTGCGACATGCATGGTGCATGTCTCCAACCCTATACTACACATATGTTGAAGGCATATTGAAATAACTCTCTGCATCAGAACTTCAATATGTCTCCAATACGTGAGGGCTCATTCTAATACTATGTTGCACACATGTTGGAGCGCTTGCAGGCATATTGCACACATATTGTAACATTTTTTATTGTATTGAACATTTATTGTCAATACGCGTGCAATATGCCTGCAATATGTGTTCAATACGATGTATTGCACGCGTCCAGAAACGTAGGGCTACCGAATTGGTCACAACACCATCGGTGCGCAGGACATCAAGTGCAAGGCCATCCAAGAATTGCCCAAGCCCGAGGACAAGACTGGAGTACGCTCCATTCTCGGGCTCATGAACTACTACAAGGGCTTGGTGGGTGAGCCCATGGGACCCAATTACTCAGAGATGGCTCGACCACTGAATGATCTGCTCAGAAAGGAAGTGGTGGACGTCAAGGAAGCTTGGGGGAAGGATCAGGACCGAGCACTGCAAGCACTGAAGGACGCTCTCTGCTCGGGGAGGTGTTTGAAGCCCATCGACTATAGCAAGCCCATCTTTCTCTACACGGACTGGAGCAACCATGGCATTGGCGCAGTGTTGGGCCAAAAGGATGAGCAAGGCGTGGAGCACATCTGCGTGGTGATCAGTCGCTCGCTGTCGAAGACTGAGAGACAGTATGCGAGCTTTCAGGGTGAGATGCTGGCAGTGGTGTGGGCAATCCGCACTCTGCGCCAATATCTGCATGGGGTGCACTTCACGCTGGTCACCGACCATTCACCTCTCACGACCCTCATGGAGAAAGGGGACCTGCAGGGTCAGCACCTGCGCTGGGCCATCAGTCTGCAAGAGTTTGAGTTTACGGTCCAGTATCGACCAGGGCCAAAGAACGAGAACGCGGGTGTGCCGTCCAGGTACCCGCTGCCCAGCACAGCAGACGAGACTGGTGCCCGCCTGGACCGGGAAGGTGACTGTGCGCGGGAAGCGGGGTGCGCCGAGAGGCAGACGCGTTACTTCGCCGACACCATCTGCTTAGAGGTAACCAGGGAGCCACCGCTTGGCCCAGAAGCGAGCCCAGAGGCTCAAGTGGCCAACTACTGTGCGAAGATGGTCAGGGAGCAGCTGGGGACCAGTGCGGTCCATCGACTGTTTGATGTGCACTACCAAGAGGAGTTGGAATGCAGCAGGGGTGTCATGTTTGATACTGACCACTCAGAGGTGGCTAGGTGCTCTGGCAGATTGACGCGAGTCGCATGGGATGCCCTCAGCCAGGTGCAGCCGGTCAGAGGCATGCATTCTGGAGGCTCCCCAGCGGTCTACAGCGACGAGACCATGGAGGGTGGCAAGCTGAGAGTGCTCAAGAAGATCGACACGAGGGTAGTCGGCAGGAGCTTCTTTCAGGAAGCCAGAGAAGAAGGCGTGGTTTGCTACGAGCCCTGTGGGGGTCTGTGTGCTGGGTTGGAGATGCTCTTGCGCTGCGGCGTCAAGGTCAACAAGTACCTCTACCAGGACATCTCTGCGTCCAGCCAGACGGTAGCAAGGGCGAGGTGCATGGCGCTCAGTCGCCGATATCCTGACCTGTTTCACGCAGGGGCTGTTCACCTAGAGCAGCTGCCCAGCAACATCGAGGACACTAGCCTTATTGACCTCGTCCATGCAGGAGCATTGAGTGGAGACCAGTGGGTCATGGTGTGTGGATATCCATGTCAGGACCTATCACCAGCAGGCGAGCTAGCGGGTTTGGAGGGCAAGCACAGCAGGCTGTTCTACCAGGCAGTGCGAATCCTTTCGACGCTGCAACAGCTGCAGCCTCAGCGACCGCCAACGTACGTGCTGGAGAACGTCTCTCCACTACAGTAATCACTCATCTTTAAGGAAACTCGACGTTAAGGAAACAGCCAGCGTTTCGAGGGGGGGTACCCAACTCGATGAGAAAAGCTGACTGGATTTTCCGACTTATGAGATGGCCTGAAATAAGGAAAACGGACCGCTGGCTGCCTAGCTGGAGAGGCATTTCTTAAACTAAGAAAACTTTGCCGGGAAATTGACAAATATGGTATATTTGATGGGTTTTCATGATTTTTTTGCACAAAACTTGTCTTAAATCCTGATAGTCTGTTTCAGAGATAATGTCGTCATCTAAATCTTGCTTTAATTTCTTTAAGCTGCGCACGGCTCTCAGGGTCCATTTTCTCGGAAATTGGTCACCTTAAGAAAACGGGCTGGCTCGGGAAGGTGTCCACGTGGATGGTTATGGAATTCGCTGGTTGGCTCACAAGATCGCAGTCCACTATCCATAGCGTTCTCATAGGCCGCTGGCGCTGGCGGGGGGGGGGAGAGTACCCAACTCGATGAGAAAAGCTGGCTGACCTGGATTTTTCTTACAGGTGGGTGATTACTGTATCGCACCGAGAGAACTCGAAGATCAGAAAGGAGGTGTTCCCTATCATCAACAGCGTGGTGGGCCAGCCGGTATCCTTTGACGCAGCACGCGCAGGATCATATGCGCACCGCCTACGAGCATACTGGATGGAGCAATCTGTTCCAGAACCACCAGTTCAATCTGGTGATGGAGGGGGTGGTCAGGCCACCAGACAGATACTGTACGTGAGTGACATCCTGCACCGAGGCTGGAAGCCGCGCAAGGTATTCACTGGGGACAGGAAGCCCCACTACGCCGCTAACATTGTGGGAGAATCGAACCCATGCGGGTGCTGCCAACCATCTTGGCGACGCAGAACTCCCGAGCCTTTCGTGCACCTCGTGCAGGTACGGTGGTAAGGAAAGATGACGTCGAGGAGAAAGGGGAGACCAGAGAGGTCAACCTGGACGAGAAGGCCATTCGCCATTGCCATGGGGTATAGCGCAAGTGAATTGCGCATGGCTCGGGGCATGAAAGATGAGGAGTTGGCAGGGATACTCGGTCTCGCCATGGATCGCAGAGCTATGGAGCTGCTGTACGCAGTTGCTGAGGTCAGTACGACAAAGCTGCCAAAGAGTCAGGAGAGTGAGAAGGAGGAGCATGGCGCGCTAGCTGCCATCCCCATCTTGGGGCCCGCCAAGGTGACAACCGCTACGGAAGGGGCACCGGAGCCGGTGCGAGCGCAACTGGCAGAGTGGGTCACCAGATCCAGTGACTACACTCAGCAAGTTGCCCGACGCCTTAGTCACCAGGACTGGGAGGAGCGACTGCAACACATGTGCAGCCAAGGGCAGAAGGGCACGCAAGGACTCGGCACGGCGGATGCAGTCCCACGTCGCCGACAATGGAAGCTTGCCTCCATGGAGCTCGCGGGCTATAAGGCGCGTCACCGCCAAGCCTTCTCAGGGCCCGGAGACAAACCTGTGGAAGTGAACTCAGCGCCAGAATGGGCACCAATGGCGAAGGAAAAAGAAATGAGGTTGCCCAGGCTGCCAGACACGACAAGACTGGTCGCCATGGTGGCTAGAGTGACCCATCAAGAGTCACTTCGGGAGAAGCACCCGGACATACACGAGGACAAACTATGCCTCGCGTGGATGAAGACTGGAGAGAACTCGAAGGTCCCCAAGGAGGAGTATCACAGAGTCAGGAAGAGGGCAGCTCGTCACCGATGGGACGATGAGCTCATGGGTGAGCTGTACATGGTCACCATCAGCGGCAAGGAGCTTCTGGTACCCAAGCCCTATGACAGGATTCAGCTGATGCGTGAGTACCACGAGAGGACTGGCCATTGGGGCATCAGGCGGACGTTGAACCTGTTGTGGCAACGCCATTACTGGGTGGGCATGAAACAAGATGTCAGAGCAGTGATCACACAATGTGAAACCTGCCAGAGGGTGAAGACGCACTACGCGCGGGAGGAGGCGATGCTCACTCCGCTGGAGATTAAATCCTTCATGTATCGTTGGTCCCTGGACTTGGCTTGGCCCACGAAGCGCGTCACGAAGGCTGGGAACCAACGCGTCTTGGTCATGACTGAACATTACACGCGTTTCATTGTGTGCGTTCCGATTCCCAACAAGGAAGCCTCCACCGTCGCCAGCGCGTTTCGCAAGGTTCCACGTCCTGTCTGTGTTTGGGGCGCCAGCGGAATGCCTCGTGGATGGGGGTACTGAATTTGAGGGTGAGTTCGCTGCACTATGTAGACAGTGTCTCATCGACCGGAGGGTGACCTCGCCGAGTTCCCCAGAGAGCAATGGCCTGACCGAGCGCGTGGTGCGCACCATCAAATTCTGCTTCAAGAAGATGGCCCTCGACAAGGGCCTGGACTTCGAGTGGGACGAGATGCTCTGGTCACTTGTACTCAGTTACAACGCAGCCAAGCAGTCGACTGGGGTTGCGCCGTTCACGCTGCTGTTCGCCCAGGAAGCTACTGTACCCCCAGATCTTCGTGCGCGACCCGAGCTGGACTTTGAAAGGCAGGACGAACGAACTCTGGCTGAGGATTTGTTGCAGCGAGCGGCTATCGTGAAGAAACTCATGGTGCACGCAGGATGCAACTTGGAAATCTGATGTGAAAGCAGATAATGTATACTATATGCTTGCACTGGAAAATGTGAGGCAGTGAGATAGGGTTTCTCGGTTCGGCTAAAGTCGGATTAAACTGAAAGATAATTGAGTTTAAGCTGGCGGACGGACCGTGAGTGACACACGAGCGGAGCAAACAGCAGGCACTGCAAGTGACATCCGAGCAGGCGAGGGGTGACACAGGGCACCACAGACCTCGCCCCTTATGGGGGGTGACAGTCAGTGTTCCCATGACACCACCTCACCCCGAAGGTGGGAGGTGCACTGCAGGGCCAGCCGGTACTCCCGGGCAGGCGGCTAGGAGAAATGTAATGTTTCCTAGTTACTAGCTAACTCGTGATGTGCCAATTGAGGGTCTCAATCTAGGGTTTGGGCAGGTTTCAGGCGGTGGCGGCGTCATTCCCGATGGTGAAAGGTGTCGAGCGCCAAGTAGCCAACGTTCAACCAATGCCTGTGCGATGCCAAAGCCAAAAACGGCCGGGCACCACCAGAGCAAGTGTGCCGTTGCAAGGGGGGCGTGTGTGAAAAATGCGGCGAGACAGCGCGCAATTCTCCAACCCCAAGGCAAAACCAACGTTAGGGCAAGGTGGGGGGGGTGCGGCGGCACCACCAGCCACCACCAGATGGCAACCAGGGGGCGCACAAGATGTAGGTGTAAACGGTGAAAAACGCGGAGAGTCGGAGTCGTCACAGTCAGAGCTCTCGTTGTCGATGTCGTCGCAAACGCTAGTGTCGATGTTGTTGCTTGGTGCACAAGCAACACCAAGCACCACCATACTGCAACCAGCGGTAAATTGTTGCCTTCGAAGGAGTTCAAGCGCCGATCTCAGCGCGCCCATCCCTACAGATCTGCAACCCTTGGGAAAGCTTTCCATAGGCATGTCATCCCTGTGCCCTCCCTATGCCCGCCCTTGGGAACGCTCGGGAAAATCCGGAAATATTTTCCAAAGGCATGGAAAGTTTTCCATAGGGTATTTCCATAGGGATACCCCCTTTTGGAGTTTCCATAGGGTTTCTATAGGGCTGTATGCCTATGGAAAAGGACGTTCCATAGGCATGGAAGGCCGTATAATCACCCTATGGAAAAGTAAACATTTCCATAGGACGACTATAGGCATAACCAGGACTATGGAAAACCCTATGGAAAATGTAAACCCTTCCATAGGGCGGCTATAGGCATAGGGGGCCGATGGAAAGCCCTATGGAAAATATAACTTTCCCATACGCTTTCCATAGGCATGTCCAAGGGCGGGCGTAGGGCGGGCGTACGGATAGCGCACCTATGGAAACTTAGCGTATACTATGAGTTTTCCACAAGGTTTTCCATAGGGCGGGCATAGCGATAGTACACCTATGGAAATGTACAATTCGCCCTGCGTATTCTCGGGAATAAAGTCGTAATTCCATAGGGCCTTCCATAGGGATGCCATAGGTATGGTAGGCCTATGGAAACGTATAATTCACTCTGCGTATTCTCGGGAATATCAACGTAATTCCATAGGGCTTTCCATAGGGCCCCCATAGGGATAGTATACCTATGGAAATATACAATTCATTCTGCGTATTCTCGGTCAATAAAGACGTAATTCCATAGGGGTTTCCATAGGGTTAGCTATAGGGATAACACAGGGTGAGCATGCCGTAGGTATACTCCTGATACAGGTGGCAAAGTCGATACCTATAGTATCCATATGGAATACGTTTCCACACGTATACCGTACGTATGGAACCGAGTTCCATAGGTATAGCCAGCCTATGGAATGAGCTTTCCCAGGGGTGAGCCACCCAGTGGAAAGGTCTTCCGTAGGTATATCATCCGTATGGAAACATGTTTCCCAAGGGATACCGTACCTGTGAAAGGGTTTCCATAGGTATAACCATTCAGGTTTCATAGGGTGAGCATAGGGTGATGATTCATGATATATCCAGGCTTTCCATAGGGCTTTTACTACATATATACATATTAATATACAGAATAATTCCATCTATGAAATGAACAAGTTATTCGTCATGTAAGTCGCCCACAAAATCTACATGCCTATCTAGTATGAGCATCATCTTGTCTTTATCATATCTCCATGGTGGATCATTGAAACCGAGTTTGTGCTCGCCGAGATAATATACCAACCTATTTGCATCGGGTCGTCCAGCTGGAATTCTCTTGGTCGTGATGAACCGGTCAAAGTTCCATGGAATGGGTACAATGCACACCAAGCACTCAATCTCAAATGCTTGGATGAAAACCTCGGAAAGGTCCCATGGCAAGTCCGACCTCAACATCATATTGTTCGCCACGGTATCTTGAAATGCTGCCTTCAATGGAAACCATCTTACTTTGAGGAAAACAAATTGTTTCCTGCCAATCGGGATGCTATAAATTTTCAGAAGCTCGCCGTACCTGCAACACATACTTTCCAAAGGGTGAGCATAGGGTGGGCACAGGGTGGACATAGGGCGGCTATAGGGTGGGCATAGGGTCAACATAGGATGCAAGGCAATTGTGAATTGGGCATAGGGTGAGCATAGGGTGGACATAGGGTGATCATAGGGATGTTATAGCGTGGACATAGGGTGATCATAGGGATGTTATAGGGTGGGCATAGGGTGAGCATGTGGGAGGGATACACTTACGATGAAACGTAGTCACAACCGGCAGATCGTCGTTCTCCGCGGGTGTAGTTATCTTCCATGATACCAAGAGCTCGGCCATCTCTGGTATCAAATATAGCATCGGCAGGAGTTCGTCCAAGCGCCAAAACCTAAATACCTTGTACGGCTTTCCCGGAATAAGCCGTCCGTTACGTCGAGAGCTGGGGTGACACCGAAGTTTGTGGCAATGGAGGCACTGGGTAAGGTCGTCATGCCGGCCCGGAGTGAAGATCATGCATTCATTCCTGCAAACGTCGGCGGTATGGTACGGCAGGGCAAAATCCTTCCACATAGACAAAGCTTGTTTGAAGGAGGGCGGGAAACCATTTCGTCTCTGATTGCCGATGATGTCAACGTTGCCAATCACCGTATGCCGCATGAGATTGAAGATTTGATCAAACATGGATTGGGTAGCATTGTGCTCGGATTTCGTTTCCAGCAGATCAATGACAAGACGATGCATTGTTGAAACCTTCTCGGCATAGACGTGATCAACGACCTGTGAAATCACGAGAGGCATCCCCAACTTTACAGGAACTGCAAAATAAAAAAAAGGCATTTCCCTCCGCATGTCCACCCTATGCCCGTCCTATGCCGACCCTATGGAAACCTCCAATGCTTTCCATAGGCATGCCTACCCAGTGAACCACCTATACCCGCCCTTGGGAATGCTCAGGCCCACCCTATGGAAACATGCTGGACTTTAGGTTCAGGGTTATTATTATGGGCTCTGGTAGCCCCTAGCCTGACCCGTCTCTGATCGGAACCGTGACTCCGCTAGTAGCTAGGATGACAGTACAGTAGTACTGTACTGTCAGTCATTACTTCGTATTATCCGGGTTTCCGAGATGCATGATAAAAGCACTCGGCCGGACTGTTTATGGGAGCTTAGCCAGTTTGTTTTCACCGAGCGGAACACCTGTTCTCGCAGGTTATGCGCCTCACCACTTCCCTAGTAATTCTGATGGCACAGCGCCGAGCTGTTGCCATGATTGGCTAAGTTTTGACACAGAGATGGGGTGGGCGCCCCCTTAGACAGTGGCTTTCTCTTCGCAGTATGGCCTCCTTTTGAAGTGGAGATCAGTTTTTTCGGCATTTATTCGGCAGAGTATCGTCGCTGGGTATGGTTATGCTTGACGTTCCGTTTGATCAGCGGGCAGGACACTCCGCGTTTTGTGGGTCGCTCCCACGATTAGCCACTCGGCTCATGACCTGCTTGATTATGTTATTGTTTGCTGAGACTCCTGCAGGAATTGGCCGCTGCGGAATTGTCCGCTACTGTCGCACCGCTAGCCCGCGTTCCCATCTCACCGTCAATTTGAGAATGGACACACCGCAAAGACCACGTACACGCGCTAGGGCGCGTAAATTAGCAACTATTTTCGATGATGTTGGGGCATTAAACTCGGCTACCCCTACAACGCCGCATTTGGCTTCGGCTGACGAGTCGGCTGCGGCTGCAACGCTCGTGCAGAGGTTGCGGAAAGATTCGTTCGATGTTCAGTGCGCGAAGACAGCAGCCACTAAGGTTTTGGGAGACAAAACGGCAAAATTTCATGGCAGTGAATCGTCGGCTTCGGACATTTTTTCACAGCTGATCTCCGAAATTCAGCAGCTTTTCACGCTGCAGTCACAGGCAATTGCACCCCTGTTTGAGTTGTCTGCTGCTGATGTCCCTGTCATGCCTGCTGCAATGAGCTCCTGTACTCTGTGCTGTTGCTGCTGACTGCGCCAGGGTCTCCTGCCCGTAATTGGGTGGAGGCTTCTGGGGCCGATGTTCCTGCTGACGGCAAACGTGCCACCCTCGAGGTGGTGCGTATGCTCGCTGATGATTCGACTCCGTTCGAGTCTCTGACTGAGCTGCTTGACGTGAGAATCTCGGATGAAATGACCCTGACTCTGGCATTCGTCTTTTTAACAGTTGTCTTCGGGATGCACAGCGTCTGCAGACGCTGCCCGAAGACGCTGTTAAAAGGCAATTCCTCTCTGCCCTGTCTGGACCGGCTTACGCCACGCTGGTTGACTCGTTTGCTCGAGCTGACCAGCGTGCGGCTGTGAGTCTGCTCACCCTGCAGGCACGCGTGCGCGAGCAGTACCGCTGCGGGCGGCTCTCGGGCAAGCGCACTGCAGGGCGCCCCATGTCTGTAGCATCTTGCACCACTGACACTGGCCTGGCTTCGGCCGTTGAACGGCTCAGTGCTCAGTTGGTCAAGTTGCAGCGGGATGTGGATTCCCTTAAGAAGGTTGGCTCCAAGCCGCCTCATGGGAAACACACTCCGCGCAGCTTCCACCGACCTGGAGTGCAGCCGCTTGCTCATTCCGCCTCTTCGGAGGTGGCTTTTGACAAGCGGTCTGGCACCTTTGTCCCAACGTGCAGGCACGAGAAGTGCCGCGCCGTTGGGTCAAAGCATTGGCTGAGTGAGTGTCCTCACAAGGACACTCACCCATTGTCCATTTCAAGGTATGGCTTACGCGAGGTCGACTTTACACAAAACTTCCAAAAATACTTTTATTCGATAAACCTGTCGCTCAAAGCAATCTAAACATATTGCGCGCTCCGGGTATACAATTGACCCAGGCATTGAAAAGTTATGCTCGATACCGCTCAGTTATCTCCCATACTTAACCATACTTAAGCGGAAACTTAAATCGCTTATATCTCACGATCTAGAAAATCAGAAGTTTTGTGTAAACTCGACCTCGCGTAAGCCATACCTTGATTTCGGCATCCTACTGCCAAGCCGTCGAGTCTTATGACTCCGACGTGCTTGCCCTTCGTTTTCAGCGGTATTATGACGCTGGGGATGAGGGGTCCATGGAGCACCTATGTGCTCTCGTGGGGCAACCTGAAATCTGTGAACTGTCTGCGCATTCCTTTGCTCCAGAGCCTACGGCTCTGCAGCAGTTCAAGGATGCTGCTGCCTCTGCTGAGTCTGCACCTGCTGAGCATCTTTTCATTGGCCGTGTTGCATTTGCTGAGGTCAGCGGTCCGCTTGCTGGTGGTGTCGCTGAGCCGACCGCTGGCAGGCAGCTGCTGCCGAAGGCCTCTGCACCCGTGCATGGTAAGCCGATTGACTTGCGTGAGGTCAGCCGTGCCGCCTTTGTGCCGCCGTCTGCCTCTCTGGCTCTCGGCCCGATGGCTCCTGCTGACAACTCTTTCAAGACATTCAACACTGTCCACCCTGACTGGTTTGATATTGACCCTGAGCCTGTTGGGGTGTGTGATTCCGATGATGATGGGGAGGGCTCCGACTGCCCTCCTGGTGTCTGCCTGACTGAAATTGAGGGGGGTGCACCGCCGACGGCTGCAGCATTTCGGCGGTTCGGAGTCCCCAGAGGCTCCAGGCCATTTGGCATCGGAGAATTTGCACTCACTCTTTTCATGGTAGCTACGTTTCTCTTCAGTGCTACGGCGATGCCGACCCTCGTGGTCGGCGGTGGTGTCAGGGGCCTGGTTGAGCCCGGAGCCACTTACGGCTACGATTCACTACGGTCTCATGAAGCACTACTGGATTCTCTTTGCCCGCCTGTGGTTACCGCTGGTTCGTCATTGCCGCCGCGGGATGTGGCACAGTTCTTTTCTCAATCGACCTCGACGGCTTTGCAATCTGATGATTTTGCCACTCCACTTTGGGATCCGCCTGACCCGCTTGGGTCTGGTGGTGTCAGTGCTTGCAACTTCTCTTCTCAATTGACTTCAGATGCTTTTCTTGATTGGAATCCGTCTGCTGAACTCGGCTCTGCCGGCCAGCTTTACTGTGGCTGAGTCTGCTTATCTCAAACCCTGGAGGTGTGATTAGCCTTAGCCGCAGTGGTGGGTTGTGCCGGGACAAGTCCCCGGGCACCCAGCTAGAAGTGTATCTGTTTCCAGTAAAGTGCTGTTTGTTATCTGTTTAGTTAGCTCCGCTTGCCTAGCCCTATTGGCTACAGTCACAGCTCCGGGTGGTGTGCTGGACTTTAGGTTCAGGGTTATTATTATGGGCTCTGATAGCCCCTAGCCTGACCCGTCTCTGATCGGAACCGTGACTCCGCTAGTAGCTAGGATGACAGTACAGTAGTACTGTACTGTCAGTCATTACTTCGTATTATCCGGGTTTCCGAGATGCATGATAAAAGCACTCGGCCGGACTGTTTATGGGAGCTTAGCCAGTTTGTTTTCACCGAGCGGAACACCTGTTCTCGCAGGTTATGCGCGTCACCCTCCGCATGTCCACCCTATGCCCGTCCTATGCCCACCCTATGCCGACCCTATGGAAACATCCAATGCTTTCCATAGGCATGCCTACCCAGTGAACCACCTATACCCGCCCTTGGGAATGCTCAGGCCCACCCTATGGAAACATTCCATGTTTTCCCAACCTATGCCCGCCCAATGCTCGCCCTATGCCCACCCACTGGAAACGTCCAATGCTTTCCATAGGCATACTTACCCAGCGCCCTACCTATACCCGCCTCTGGGAATGCCTGTTCCCACCCTATGGAAACGTTCAACGATTTCCCAACCTATGCCCACCTGTTGGCATACGTACGCCCACCCTTGGGAAATACAGAAAGAGGGGTACCTCTTGGTTATCCATATCCTCATCGTTGGCAGCAGGACTTAGGAGACGGGCACAATGTTCTTCCAGCTTTCTCAAATGATCACGAAGAATTTCGTCCGCTTCTGCATTGGCATCTTCCATGTCATCATCACCTCCAAGGGAACCACCATCACCACCATTACGGTCACCCCCGTCATCACTTGAAGTATCGTCTTCACTACTACTTTCCCCATGTATACCGCTCCTTGCCATCTCTTGTATAGCTTCGTATGTCGTTGTATCGTTCGAAGAGGTTTTTCAACTTGTAGTCGGCACACGGTGCAAGGACATGGTGGCATGTCGACCCCGTGGTTGTTTAATACTGGCCCACAACACACCATCCATACCAGCACGCATGACTACTTGGAACCGTTGCTTCCTTTTTAACTTTTCATTTGCTAGGCATAGGGTGATCATGAGGTGGTCATAGGGTGGGCGTAGGGTGGGCATAGGCATGGAAACAATACGATGTGTTCCATAGGGCGGTCCGCCCAATGACATCCCTATGGAAGGTGTTCAATACCTTCCATACCATGAACGTAGGGTGGACATAGGGTGGACATAGGGTGGACATACGTTAGGAATGCTGTATTCTGGTTCCATAGGGATGCCCACCCTATACAACCTATGGGAAAATAACTTGAACTTTCCATAGGGATATTGGGTTGATATTCTATGAACGGTCGAGGTGTTAACCCTATAATAGTGGCGTCCGTAGGGCTGGAAATAATTACACAGGGATGGAAAAACCCTATGTAAAACCTATGGGAACGCATTTCCATTGGCTTTCCATAGGGCAAAAACCTTTCCATAGGGCACTTTTAAATCCCCTATCTGAAAATCGTATGGAATGGCTCTGGAAAATTTGCCACAGGCCCCAATGGAAATCGTTTCCACCGGGTGATCATAGGTTGGCTCACCCCATTTTCGGGATTCCATAGGTTATTTATAGGGATGGAATTAAAAAAATGAAAAATAGGGCAGATTAAAACAGGCCCTTTTTGTGGCCATTTGGACCCTACAACAGCAACACGCCGCACTTGGAAAATGCCTATGGAAAATGCAGAATTACACTGTTAAGGAATGCCACAGAGATCATCCCTATGATTGTGGCGTCCATACCTGTGGAATGGCCTGGAAACAGGTTAAAAAACATCACCAATGTACCCTATGGAAAATCCGGAGCCTGTGGAAAAAGTGGTGTGCCCTATGGGAAATCCAGAGCCTATCCCTATGGAAACCCCTATGGAAGACCCCCTACCGCCGCCAAAAACCCCCCAAATAAAATGAGCTTGTTCGATCACCCCCAAGAAAACAAACCATTTGTTCACTGACGAGGGGGGCAAAAAAACAAAATTGCGGCCTGTATGCGCTGTTTTGGCTAGTCGAGATTTTATTTCTGGAACTTCAAAAAAAATCGGGATCTCATAGGTTCGATTGAGACTGAGAACGACGGCCACCTCTAGACCATTACGAAGGGTTGATTACATTTAATCCCAGTTTAAATTTTATAAGTCGATTATCTCCGATGCAATGTCACTGAGAGTCTGAGAGATCGCATCGTCATCATCGTCGTCATCGTCGATCGTGCTCGCATGACGAGTCGATCCGATGTGACTTCTGAACGGCAAAGTTTTTGAGCACTTCGATTTTTCTGAACGGTCAAGTTCAAACTCACGTTATTGCATGCACTCTTCACAGTTCGCCGTCAGCAATGTTGCAGCAGCCTCGCCAGTGAGTTGCGTGCTGTGATATTTTTAATTCTCACAGGTTGCAATATGGCACTGGTTTGCAGTGCATGTTTTGGTTATGCGTGTGTTTTATTTTGTGTGTGCTTCGCGCGCTCATACTTGGCATGCGTGAAACTTTGACTAGGAGTGAACGGGAAATTCCCGCGAGTCCTTTGCACTCGAAATAGTTGGTTCAAATCCAACTCACTCCACATCCCCCTTTTACTTTCCTTTGCTTCTTTCGTTGACGACTGCTATTTTCTTTCTTCTTTACTAAACGTTAGTTGGTTGGTTTCGTTTTTCAGATCCGCTGAAAACGTTCGCGTGGCGAAGTCATATTAGGTTTTCATCTCGCGTTCATATTCGCATTTATTTGAGGTTGCTCGGTTGTTAATTATGTTTTCAATAAAGGTTTATTTTGTGCGTTTCCGCTTTTTACTAAGTGTTGGCTCTTTACTTTCCTTTTCAGATTGGCTGTTTTCGAGGAGGGCGAAATGGAGGAAATCGACCGCCTCGAGTACAACGTCAACTTCAAGCATCCCTTCAAACATTCTAGGTTGATAAGTCCTTTATGTTTTCAATAGAATATTCTTTTGTGCGTTTCCGCTTTTTTACTAAGTGTTGGCTCTTTACTTTCCATTTTAGATCGGTTGTTTTGGAGCGAAGCGAGATGGAGAAAATCGACGGCCTCGAGTACAACGTCAACGTTTAGGTTGGCATCTTGTAAATAGAAAGAGCACGAGAAGAACATTATTTTGCGTATTGTAAATAGAAAGTGCACGAGTAGAACATAATTTTGTGTATTCGTTGGTATGATAAAATTTGATAGTCCCATTCGTATTCCTTTCTGCCTAGCTAGATACATGTTAATCGTAGTAAAGATGCTCGAGTATTTTGTTTATCTCGCATAGTGGAAACATAGTGAACACACTGCATGTTGCTAATGTGCAATATGTATGCTACACAGTCAGTGCTACACGTACAGTATCCCTATACTGCCCCACTACTGTGCCTATGGAAAGTAAATATTAATTAAGTTCCATACGTATAGCATCCCGATATTATCCCTATATCGTGCCTATGGAAACCATATATATCTACTGGTTCCATACCTATACTATGCCTATAGTAAATAGTTTCCATACGGATAACATACGTAGGGAAAGATGTTTTCCATACCTATAATATACGGCTTTCATACGCATGGTATCCCTGGGGAAAAAGCTTTCCGTAGGTATAGTACACCTGTGGAAAATGCTCTCCATAAGTATAATAACCGTATGGAATATGAATTCCATAGGGCGGGTCACCCTACGGAAAGCGTTTCCATAGGTATACTCCTGATGCTGTTAACGGAATCATACGTATAATATCCGTATGGAATACCTTTCCATAAGTATACAGCACGTATGGAATTGTGTTTCCATAGGTATAGCCATCCTATGGAATAATCTTTCCCAAAGGTGAGCCACCCAGTGGAAAACCTTTCCATAAGTATGTCGGCCGTATGGAAACCTATTTCCCAAGGGACGCTAAGTGTATGGGCCCGTCTTCCGTAGGCATAATGTCCGTATGGAAAGATCTTTCCCAGGGGATACCATACCTGTGGAAAATGTTCCATAGGCATATCGACCGTATGGAAGATTGCTTCCCAAGGGATACCATGCCTATGGAATTCGCTTCCATAGGTACACCGTCCGTATGGAAACAGGTTTCCCAAGGGGTACCATGCCTGGGGAAAAGATTTCCATAGGTATGACCTATTAGGTTCCATAGGGCCAGCATAGGGTGATCATAGGGATGGAACATATCCGTGTGTTTTTCCACAGGGTTTTCCATACGGCTTTCCATAGGAATGCTATAGGGATGACATAGGTACGGAAAACGCTTGATATTCCAGGACTTTCCATTGGGTTTCCATAGGGTTTTCCATACGATATTTTCCATACGATTCCTTCCATCCCTATGGAAAACGTTCCATAGGTATGGACGCCACAATCATCCCTATGGAATGCCTTGGAAAACCCTATGGAAAGCACAATCACCCTATGGAATGCCCTGGAAAATAATGAAAACCTTCCCAAGGGTGAGTATAGGGATGGAAACTCAAAATTTTTGTTTTCGAGATAACCTCCAGTATCCATTTTCCCTTTTCCATAGGGCTTTTCCATAGGGTTTTCACCCGTTTCCATGCCTATGGAAAGCTTTCCCAAGGGTTGCAGATCTGTAGGGCATGCGCGCACGCTGCCGCAAAGAAGCCATGCAGCTGCGGCTGTAAAATCTGCAAGATAAGGAGTTTGGGTTTCCAAGGGAAAACGTAACTTTTCGTAAATTTAACAATTTCCAACAATGAAAAAGTCAAATTGGGGTAGATTTCGTCGAGGAACACGGTGGTAATGTCAAAACTGCCGTACGATAAGCCAATCTTCCGGCAGCAGAGGCGCTGCTGGCCAGAGTGTCGGTAATTGTCGGTTACGCACGCAAAAGTGCGCTAGATGTCGGTAGATGTCGGTACTAAAGATGTCGGGATGTCGGGGGTGACCGGTGCGAAGGCAAGGCGGTCAATGTCGGCAGTAAATTGTCGGAAAATGTCGGTACTAAGAAGATGTCGGACTAAAAACTATTGTCGGTCCATCTGAGTGGTAACGCACAAAAAAGTGCGCTGAAATGTCGGTACTAAGAGAAATGTCGGTACTAAGAAAATGTCCGTACTAGGGATGACCTTTGCGAAGGCAAGGAGGTCGATTGTCGGAATTGAAGTGTCGGTACTAAGAAGTGTCGGTACTAGTTGAAATGTCGGTACTAAGGTGAAGTGTCGGATAGAATCGCAGGGCGCGAAGCGGACGGAACGTAAGAAACAACACCTCTGAACGTAGGTGGGTCCAAACCTGATGTGAAAGCAGATAATATATACTATATATATATGCTTGCACTGGAAAATGTGAGGCAGTGAGATAGGGTTTCTCGGTTCGGCTAAAGTCGGATTAAACTGAAAGATAATTGAGTTTAAGCTGGCGGACGGACCGTGACACACGAGCGGAGCAAACAGCAGGCACTGCAAGTGACATCCGAGCAGGCGAGGGGTGACACAGGGCACCACAGACCTCCCCCCTTATGGGGGGTGAAAGTCAGTGTTCCCATGAAAATCGCTCAACACCGTGGCACCTTGTTGTACGAACACAAGAGGAGTGGCAGCTACTGTACGAGCCAAAGCCGCACCAGTTCAAGGCGGATGACTTCGTGTACATAAGACAACAACCACGCTCTGGCATGGAGGTAGCCACCAAGCCAGCCATTCTGAAGTTGGTCAAGGTGCAGAAGGATGGGGTGGTGGTCTTGGAAGACAACACCAAGTTGCGGGAGAAGAGTACGGTACAAAACATATTGCGGCGTGCCACCTGCAGGTGAAGGACCATTATGACTGCAACGCAACCATCCCCAACAAACATCTCGAGTGGAAGCGTGGTGGGCCCATAACCTGATAAGAAGTGTGATTCTACGGCTGGTGAGGGATATATATATATATAGACAAATATATATGTATCACAGAATGCACAGTCAGTTGAGCACTTCGCTTTCGGAATACTAAGATAACAACATAAAAGGCTTAGGGGGTTTTATGCTTCTGTGTGTTCCGAGCTACCGATGACTGATGCTGCGTGTGACACTCCTCTCCGAAGGGGGACAGCAAGAGACAGCCCCCCCCCCACCTTATAGTGGGGGGGGGTAAGTCAGTCTCTCCGCGAGTGTGAGAAGTGCACGAGGACAGATGGAGAGGCATCGATGCGGTTGTGTGATACATGCAATCGTGGCTATCACATTTGGTGTCTGGAGCCGGCACTGGACAAAGTGCCTGAAGGAGATTGGCAATGCCCCAAATGCTTGGGTGTGGCTATCGGGTGGCAGCCTCCGCCGAGGTGAGCGCGTCTATCGTGGAAAGGATGGCTGCCATGGAATTGCAGCTGAGAGAGAAATTGGGAGCAGACACGATGTTATTGCCTGCGGACGTGGGCCCACACCGGGCAGTAAGACCGGGACGTGAAAATTTTGAACTTTTGTGTGGTTACAGTAAGAGGTTTACTGCACATTGACATAAGACAATGTATATAGTACCGAGCTGGTGTTATAGGGATACTGACAATAAGTAAGACTGTTTGGTAGTAGGACTAGATAGTCGTGCTTCGTATGGACACGTCGTGCATAAGTTCGCGACATTTGACTGTTGAACGGCTTCTGTTTCTGTCATGGTTTCATTACTTGAGATGTCAACTGTATGTGGGTCAGTGTTTAAGGTGGTGGTTGTGTTCGTAAGATGCTCCGCGAAAGTCAGAGTAGGCAGAATATTGTATTTCAGAAAAAGCGGATAAAACAGGCTGCTAGCAACCGAAAACTCGAATTCTGGGGCAAAGACGCCATATGACGCCATATGACGTCTTGCCTTAATGTGAGTATTAAAATTGGACCTAAGAAGACATAGACACCGTATGTCATGTCATGTCAGATCACTGGGATGCCTCTCTTTATGTCACATGCCTGTGACACGAGAGCCATAGCCATCGCATGTGACACTGTAGCCACCCAACCGAACACAACGCAAGCGGAGCACCCAAATCGAAATGCGACGTGTCCGACCAAAATGCGAGCTTTTAGGCTTCCAAAACATACAACATTACTTGGCGGAATCGTTCGTGTCGCTTCCCAGCGCCTCAAAACGTGCGTAGAAAGCTTAAGGCTGTACCTGCCTGTACAACAGCAACTGTGGTCTGAAGGGAACGTCTGAAACCGTTGAAGGAATGCGTGCTGTCCCCTTCGGCAATTCCACGACAGCGAAGCTGCAACTCGAGTAATTCTCTGTCTTCCTTGTGGATACCGGGTTTTTCTTTTCTGGAAGAATGAGTTCGGCAGCAAAGTGGGGTAAACTGGAGGTGACGCACGAGAACCCTCAGGACGCAGCTCCAGATTGTGCCTAGACGCAGCTCCAGATTGTGCCTAGCTTTGATTGCTGGGCAACAACACTTTCCGTGAAAATAAGACGGCTCTCTTGCTGCAGGTTTTCAAATTTGCGATTTATCTGAGCATCCCAGCGGTGATGACGTTCGGAGTCGCGCGAGTTCCTGAAAGAATTGACTATCTCACACAGAAGGTAAGTTACCCGATTCGCGAAGGGGTACAGTAATTCATGATCACTGCATCCTTGAATTCTCTGTAGCTAACGAAAGGTAGTTGTGATCAATTCTTGTGTTAGTTGTATTTAGTTCCGACTTGTTTGACGACCCCTGTCGTGGCAGATGAACTATGTGGAGTATCCGCCGGAGGGAGAAAAACCTCCAACGAACGAGGAGCTACACAAGGCTCTTGCGCCTGAGAAGAAAAGTTCTAAGTGGTTTTAACTAGTTTGTGTCTCTTCTTCGGAATTGGACCTCAATCTTTAGAGTTTCACTCCATCGACTTCTCCCAGTCGAATTATCCTGGAAACCTCACGAGCAGCAGCTTGGCCTTCGCAATCGACAAACCACCTCCAAATGTTGAGAGGGGCACGATATGCACGATATTTGTTGTTGCAAATTAGCAGGCTTTAAATTTCTGATCAGGAGAATATGCCCTGCCACATCGCGGATATTGGTATCTTGCTAAGAGGACGTCCGTTGGGAGGACCGAGGACAGATAGTTAGTGATCGACATCACTAGACCAGTTTTCGTCAGCCGTCTGGCAGGCGGGATGAGAACCCTCAAAACTATGCTGGCATCCTCTTTCTGGCATACGCGTATGTGTCACCCCCGTGGAGAGAGGCAATGTATCCACGTGACTGCAATGCTTACTTTTGTCAGGGCCCGCGTGTTCATTGTATATCAAACTCTTGAAACTTGAACCTTGAGTGTTGGAAAGGATTAACAAGTGATTCCGTTTCATGGTTCATGCTTGTTCGGTTACGAGTTTTCTTAACTCCGAGCCTACAGACATGCCTGTGAATGCCGTGTGAACACTACGCCTGCACACACTAAAAACCTCGCCACGTCGCCCTGTTTTCACTACATCGGTTACCCTTGAAGCATACTCACACAAGCGCTCCTCCATAGGGTAAGAGGTTCCACTAGCTTCTTACCCAGCACAACATGCGAAGCGCCGGCTGACGTTTCTTGACTTCCGGCTACTACATCAACCACCATCTTGCCCGCCCTACTTCGCTCGGCGCATCGCCTATGACTCTTAGCTTCGGTTTACCACACAACTTGACAGCACTATTGAGTGGCGCCTACCTTCATGCACGGAAGCACGGCTACGGTGACTCGGGTACCTCGCCTCGCGCACATCAACAAGTACCCCCCCACCCTGTCCGGCGCCGTATGCAAACCGATTTTTGCCGGGTTACTGTATACAACTCTTTAATTATCAGCCTTAGCTTCCAACCCCCCCAACTACCTCGCAGTTTCGCACTGGGTTAATCTTGGCACCTACTATCAGGATTTTTTGATATTTTAAATTAACTTTGGGGGCATATTTGGTCATTAAAATATTTGAAAATTCGGTAGAAATTTGGGCGATTCATTCAAAATCACTGTGAAAATTTTATGAAAATGTGTATCTATTGTAATAAAAATATGGGGGATTACTGCAACTCCGGGGACGAATATGAATCGTTCGTCTCGGGATAACCCAGACTCGCCAGGGACGACAACAGGGCCGGGCGATGGCGACTACGTAGCATAGACACTTCAAGAGTACACGCTCGTTATATCGTTGCAATGCCTGCAACCGGAGCTCATAAGTACCTGGCCATTTTTGCAAGGATCCGAAGCAGAGACACATGCAGTGCTTTAAAGCATCCGCTTACTATCCGAGGATCCGTGAGCCCAAGGAGCCGTCGGATAGTAAAGGTCACTTCAGATTGTTAACAATATACAAGGATGACTAAAATGCAGTTGCTTTGAATTTTCAAAGGAACAGATTTCTTTGATTGTCTAGTTCAAATTTGTATGCTTGAATCTGTCAGACGAATAAAATATCTGCCGACAAAACACGAATTAGATCAAAACCAGGTTTCCGCAAAAATCTGTTCCTTCGAAAAAGCTCGATTTCAGGTGTATAATACTTGCAGTATAATCCTTGTGCAAGCCGATCAAACGATTGCCATCCATAATCGGATGCGTTACATCGATCGGATGACATTGCCAGAATGCGTCCAATTGCCGCCGCGCCTCAAACTGAGCGGGTCCTCCCCTTACTGTACTATATGCCCTTTGATTTCTAAATGGTCATTTACCGACCCTGTCCGGTGCCATGTGTCTGGCACCACTTGGATGTGTGAGCAAATGGACTTTGTGCTGGTCTATTGCCACTACATCCCTACGTCCATGCAATTTCCGTTCGACGAAAATTCAATATACCGAATGCTTGTTAGATTTTATCACTTTATTCGCCGGAATAAATATAAGTTGAACATCGATTCATGACGCATTCCCATTGGCTTTCTTTGCGCTTTTTCATATGCCCAATTTTGATGAAAACGAGTTGAAATTAATTCCGATTTTCAGAATTAAAAAGGTGGCAATTTTCAGAAAATTCGTGAGTCACCTTATCGAGCGATCTGCGGGCGCCCGACTTCATCAATGCAGGTTCCATGAGGTGGTCGAAAGGAGCACTGGTCACTGGGCCGGTAGGGTCGCAGGTGACACCGCTATAGTGTCACTAGTCTACTTGACCAATTGAGAATCCCTACCCAGTGAACGGCTTACCTTATCGACATCGAACGGCTTACCTTATGGGAGCACACTACGGACCACCTCACGCAAGGTCACTCATTCTATGGAATCGAGATGGCATGCACGACGGTCTCGTCCATGCTACGCCCGCTTTCTGGTGGGTCATAATTTATGTATACAACTCTCTCTCTCTCTATATATTTATAGTTTTATCTAAACTCTTTAGTATATCTGACATCCATACGACATCGAACTCGGATATAATAATTGGTAGCACATATCAGAATATTGGAGACAGTAAAGTTGGAGAAAGTCACAATATCCCCGAGGTGACTTCCATTGGTAACAGTACTTTATACGGCATGATGGACTCTAACCCAACAAATGTAGTTATCTCGATACGATAGAAACCCATGCGATAATAATGATACACCAGTTACTTGTATCTGTGTCAAGTCATCGAAAAACCCGTTGAACACGTCGATGAAAAACCGAGCTATGAAAGCCTAACAATCTCTAGACATACGGTAAGCAAAAGCAATTTCTGCATGGATCTATGTTGTATTTTCACCGCAATCGGTCCACTGAAAAGTTCATGAATAAACAGTTGGCAGAATATGATAGCCATGAACCGGGTCCATACATTCACCATGAACATGGCATGGTCGTGACTGAGTAGATGTACCGGGTGCTCTAAGAATCTACATGACCGGGATATTTTGAGCTCGCTTCTTCATATTCTGAAATTGCTTCAATAACCTGCAACACATGCGGAAAGCTTTTAAGATCGCGGCGTGATACCTACCTCCGGCACAGGAATAATTCAGAACGGATTCCTCATACCAATGTGCTTATCACAGAGCCAAGTTTTCACAAGAATTTTACGAAACTTGTTCCAAAACATCTACCATGCGAGAAAACCAGCATGCTACTCAACCTTCTTCATGCACTAAGCAAAATGTGTGCGCTTCCGTAAGTGAAAGATACCTGGTTACAGTCAAAAGCGCTTGTTGAACCTCGGAGTCCATTTCCTCAACTGCGACCAAACAAGTCATGCACATTTTCCATATTCAACGCTATTGCTTTTAACTACACCATTTTCATTTCCATGTGATATTATTTATCAAATTAACCTGTGCACAACAACAGCAGCAGCGGAAGAGATGGGAATGATACCATTTACAATATACATCTTAACAGGATGCTGCTGATGACTGAAAGTCATCAGGCCCAATTCATCCCAAGTACCCGCAGCGCCACATAGAGCAACATGAGGTCATGCGCATACCTGGCATAGCCATGGTAACATCCAGCATCGGTGCGACGAGTTGAGCCTGTCACAAGGCAACGGGACCTATGGTTAGCATACTTGATAGTAAAACGGTCAATAGCAAAGCTGGGTGCAGTAGTACTCCCTGTCCAACTCGGAAGCCACAAACAGTAAACGGGTCCGCGCCCTGTCCCTTGTCTACAAAGTACACAACTGACCAAACTTTCTCACTGAGACAAGAGGCATGGCCGAGTTCACTAGAGTAAAGGCAAACGAAATTTTGCATAAATTTGACTGAATCGCAAACCCATGTCTGCATTTCGCATGAATTTGACTGAACCCCCATTTTGAGTCAAATTGAGGGATGCTATATTCTCAACAACGCATTATTTCTTTTGCTCTTCACATCTCATTGCCAACAGGCACACTGCATAGCATTTCATTAAAAATAGCTTTCTTCTTACATGCTTTTAAGTGTGTGAGAGAAAATCTCTTTTTGGAATGTCTTTTCTAGGCTGATTCACAGCTTCACATGCTTTTTAGGCTGATGCACAGCTTCTAAGGCAAAATGTTTAGAGTCTTTTGGGTTGGGTGGGTAGGGAAGGCAAAAGAACAGAGCTGCGGATTCCCACGGGCGGAACTACTAAATACTGTCGTGTGTAAAGCCTTTAGATCTAACTCAGCTGCTGATTTTGATCTAACGGCTCAGGAAACTCTGATCGATCTACCGGCACAGAAACCTCTAAAATTCCGCAGGCTCCAATTTAACCATTTCTTTTGCTCTTCACATCTCATTGCCATGTAACAGAGATCATTAGGCACACTGCTCTGTGCCAGGCTGCCGCTGCTGCTGCTGTCGCCATCTCGGAGTGGTCCACCCGAAGTACTTCTCCATGTGCTCGTCGGGAACAGCTGCCGGGTCAATGTAGGAGTGGATGGCAGAGGACAGCTGAGACCAGCCGCCCAGGAAGCAGCACTTCTCAAGCGCCGCGCCCACAGCCCTGGCACAGGTACAAGCCCCCTTGCGGGTGCTGTGGCCAGAGAAGTGTCCCCCTTCCGGAGGGACACACCCAAGCTTCCCCAATGCCAACTGCACCCAGCCATTAGCTTGCGCCGACTGGAGCTTTCCCTGCTCCCACGGCAGCCTCCAGTAGCTGCCCTGCACCTCCGAGCCCGTCACCGGGCGATGCCCCCAACAGGCATCCCGCACCTGTTGCCAGTGCTGCAGGAGCCGCACAAGCCCCGCCACCCCCGCCGCGGGGATGGTGAGCCTCCTCCTGAGGCGCACGTGCCCCCTGCCTTTCTCCTTGTGGAGAACCACGGAGATGTCCTCACCTGTGATGCTGATGTGCTCCCTGCGCATGGAGACGCCCGTCTCCGGCCGGCCGAAGGTGACGAAGGCAAACACCACGTAGGTGCACGCCCTGAGCAGCTCCGTAGCTGCCCGGCCCACCGGCTCCAGCCCCAGCCCGTGCGCGTGCACTGCCGAGACATGCCTGGCAGGCAGCCAGGTCCGCACCGTCTGCTCCTCACCCGCGGCTTCAGCCGCCTGCACCTGGAGGCGGGCCATGCCCTTCACTGCTCTGGAGATCGCCCGGCCCCTGGCAGGCCCGGGGAACCCCATGTCCTCGTGGTAGTTGTTGATGGCGGATAGGTAGGGCTGCATGTTGGACGCCTGCACTGTGCCCTTGTCCAGCATGTGAGCAATGTACAGCCTCACCGTGGCCCCCGTTGCCGGAAGCCACTGTCTGCCCTCCGCCTCACAGAACGCCATGAAGGCCCGAGCCTTCGGCCGGTAGTTGCCCACCGTCTTGCCGCCCAATGCTGCCCCCTGCATCTGCACTGCCAGCTCAGTGAGGGAGCTGTCCCCCAACTCTCCTCTCCAGCGCTCCTGAAGCGCCGCATCCCAGCTAGTCACCTCCTGCACCGCTGCCGGGAGCACCTCATACCTCTCCTTGCTCATGTCCAGGTCCTCCTTGTCACCATCCTCGTAGGCAATGTGGGTTAGGCCGTCCGACCCCGTGTCACCCACGGTACCGGTGTACCAGGCATCATCCTGGGGCCAGTACACCTTCACCTTGAGGCCACTCGCCAGCCCCGCCTGTGGCGCCTGCCCGGCTGCCCGCCTCCCATCCTGCAGGTAATGGCTCACCGGGAGGCGGAGATGCGGAACATGATGCCGTCCCAACCTGAGGCCCCGAGCAGCTCGGACCCTCCTAGCCGGCTGGGAGTAAAGAGGTCCCTGCCCCGGGGCAAGATCACCACCTCGTCGGCCATGGCCTCCAGCTGCTGGAACCACATCTGCCCCGGCCAGTAGGGCGCCACCACCGTGGCGGCGCACTTCTCCTCCCGCAGCTTGTGCGCCACCTCGTCGAGGAGGGACCACGGGGGGTTGACCCAATTGACCTCTCCTAGCCAGGAAAAGGCCAAAGAGTCCACGCCCTCGCACCCCGGGTCGTGCCACTGTGCGTAGTAGCGCGGCAGCTGGGCGGAGAGCTCCGAGGCGAAGCGGTCCACGGTGTGCTGGTGCCATTCCCGCTCCGCCCACTGAAACCACCTGCGGTTCAGCCGCCAGTCGTCCAGGTCCCGGTCCCGAGACAAGCGGTCGGCCCACTCGTTTGCCTCGCTTCTGATGTACCTCGCCTGGAGCTCGATGTCGTTTAAGTCCAGCAGGATCCACAGGCGCCGCATCCGCCGCATCAGCTCCGGGTTGCGCGACGTGAAGTGCGAGAGCATGGCCACCACCGCCTGGTTGTCGCAGTAGAGGCGCACCACCTTGCCGGTGAGCTCTCTCAGGAAGGATTGCACCGTCTTGTACACGGCCTCCAACTCCAGGTGCGTGATGTGTAGATGCCGTAGCTCGTCGGACCAGAATCCTCTTGCCGCGTGCTTGAGGTTCAGCACCCCGCCCCATGCGAACAGAGACGCGTCGGTGTGCACCTTCGCTCTCGTGGGGCTGCGCCAGATCTTGCGACCGTTCCACCGGCTCTGAGCCGGCAGCCTGAGCCACCACTCGATGTCGCTCCACGCCTGCCGTGTGAGCTTCACCTTCGCGCCCCATCCCCGCCTCGTGGAGAGCACGAAGTGGAGCTCCCTGAGATACAATCTCGCCGGAGGGACTGCCAGATACACAGACTGGCAGAGCCCCGTGAACGCTGCCAGCTTCCGAGCTGGGAGCCACCTCCGCTGTCGCGACGCCTCGCTGAGAAGCGCCTTGGACTGCAGGTGAATCTTCTGCAGCCTCGCCGGTGTCACGCGGAACTGTCCCGCCTTGAGGTCCACCTCGAGCCCGAGGTGCTCCACCAGCTGCGTCGGCTCCCATTGCCCCTTTTCTCGTTGCGCGACAATCCGAGTCTCACCAAGACCCGAGATGTCAGCTCGCGCGCCCTGAGCGCCTCGATCCTGCTGCTTAGCAGCAACAGGAAGTCGTCCATGTAAGGGAGCACCCGCGCCCCCTGCTGATGCTCCTCGCGGCCGCATCCTCCAGCTCGTCTTCGAACTGCCCAACGTCGTCGCACCTTGCTTCCACTTTGCAGCTTCCGCACCTCCCGCCGATCCTCCGCGGATCTCGGAGAGCGCAGGCACTCCACGAGCACCTTCATGACCTTGACGAAGATTCGTGGCGAGTCGTTCCAGCCGAAGGGAAGGGCGCCGCACTGGAATAACTCCCCCCGCACGTCGAACTGCATGTACTCCTGGAAGGCGGGGTCGATCCCCACGACATGGTACCCGTCCTGGAGGTCGAAGCTGATGCACCAGTTGTTCGGCTTGGCGAGCCGACGCAACTTCTTGAGGGTCTCCATCTTGCACCGCGACTTCACGCAATGCGCGTTCAGCCAGCGAAAGTCCATCACAAGACGCCACTTGTTCGTCCCCGGCTTCGGCACCAGGAACACTCGGGATACGTGTCGTCGCCTTCTCGCTCGCACCCCTGCGCCCGTTTTGAGACACCTCTCCGTCTCTGCGGACATCCACTCCAGCTGCTGAGGGGTGGCGTCGGCCAGAGACACTCCGTGATCGAAAGGCTTGGGCGCCTTGTCGACCCAACGCATCTTGGCCCCTTTGGTGATCCACTCCATCACCTCGGAGTTCGCGCCAGCTGCGCGCCATGCCCCCCTTCGACTCCGCACCCTTTCCTGTAGGGTGGGCTCTTTCCGTTGGACGCCCCGAGGGGCGGAAGGCGTCCAACCTTTCCGTGATCGGAAAGTTAGGTCTGGGCTTGGGCGCCTCGCCCAAGCCCTGACCCTTTACCTCCCTTGCCGCTGCCGCGGCCACCTTCACCTTTTCCAGCGCCTTTGCCCTTGCCTGCTTGACGGTCACGAAAAGTCGAAACTTTGGCGCTGGCCTTGGCGTGCGTGTTCATCACTGCCTTCGCCTTCGTGGTGTCGAATTCCTTCAACCACTTCGTGAGCACTGAGTCGCTCACCAACCCGTCGCTGCCTGCGTACACCTTCTCCTCGATGAAGGCCAACTTCGCCCGCAACGCCTCAGCTCCGCCGTGCGACGTAGCATCAGACTCCATGCTCGCTCTGAGCTGCAACATGGTGTAACGGTTGCTCAGGAGCGAAAAAACGCCCTTAAACGTGTTGTGCGCTGCGAAAACGCGCTCACTCAATTCCTCCACCGTTGGGGGGTCCTTTTCATCTTGACACCAGTCCAGGGTCACCTCGGAAAACGCAATCGCATCGTGCATGTACGACAGCGCAGGGGCAAGCACCAACTGCTCGTAACGCATGGACGAGTTGGTGCGTTTGGAGAGGGCGTCGTAGGTCTTGTCGTTGTACAGGTCGTACATCTGCGGCATGTCCGTCTCCAGTGTTGCAGGTCTCACAGGGAACGGATTCCCTTCAACGTGTGGAACATACGGGAGCTTTTTTAATGCCTCCAACTCCGCGTCTCCGCTCTGAGCGGAACCACCATCCTGCGAAGCGGCTTTCGCTGCCGCCTCCTCCGCGACTTCAACTCTCGCTGCGAGAGTCTCCATCTGCTTCATCATGAGCTTCATCATTTCGCCCTGTTGCTCCAACAGGACTTCCATCCCGGACTTCGCAGCCGGTTGTCCAGCCGCGCCGGCATTGTTCTCCGACGCGCTTTGCTCACCTTCTTGATCGTTCATTGTAGTAAGTCGTCAAGGGTTTAAACTTCCACAGTAACGTTAAAATGTGGGGTAAAATTTTTTGCAGTGTGCCGCACTAAGAATTTCTCCGCGAGGAAAATTTCTTGTGAAGTTCTTTTGCGAAGGCAAAAGAACAGAGCTGCGGATTCCCACGGGCGGAACTCCTAAATACTGTCGTGTGTAAAGCCTTTAGATCTAACTCAGCTGCTGATTTTGATCTAACGGCTCAGGAAACTCTGATCGATCTACCGGCACAGAAACCTCTAAAATTCCGCAGGCTCCAATTTAACCAAAATAACTGAAAAACTTCCTGAATACTATTCTCCTAAGAAGTGTTCCCCGTTTTAATGTGTTAATCGGGAATTAAAAGTTTCTCAATTTGACTCAATTTGGCCCAAAATGAGTTTTCAGTCAAAATCGTGCAAAATTCGAACATGGGTTTGCGGTTCAGTCAAATTCATACGAAATTCGCATTTTCCTTCACCATAGCGCTCTTCTCACTCCGAGGCCTGGCCACCCTTTCTCAGCCAGACGACTCACACGTGTCTGTTTCCAAGGACGTGCGAATACTACAAATTACAATGGTTTGACATGGCTATGCCCGGGCGCACGTCACACTGCTACCGTCCAGAGGAGGGCCTCGTGCAGCCAGAACGCGCCATCAACACAGCTTGACACCTTCGCACGACGAGGGCCATACGAAAGATGCCGCAAGCGACGCCGTGAAAGTACCTCCTGGAAATATCTCCATGCAAGGCATGTCACCGGGTGCTGGCGTCATATATATTCCTGTTGAATGTATGCCTATACTCACATTCCCCGGGAAAGTAGCTGGCGCCCTAACGCACCTTCGGCGCAGCGACAGTTGTCTTGGAGGCTGCAGGGGGGTTGACGGAGGCAGCGGCTGGCTGGGCAGCTGCCGGGGAAGGCGAGATGGCAGCGACAGGGGCGGTATCAACGACGGCCTTCGCCACCTCTGCCGCCTCCGTCGCCTTCTTCTTCTCCGCAGCTTCCTCCTTGGCTTTGGCGGTCTCCGCCGCCTGATACTTGTTGAGCTCGTCGTAGAACAGCGCTCCTTTGTTAGTCCCGCCGAGCCAGTCCGGAATGGACTCGAGCGGAATGCCGTCCTTCATCATGGCGGACTTCGGGTTCCCGCTCGTGATGTTCACCTGCGTGCGCATTTGGATCGCAGCGCCAAAAGGCCTCAGCAGAGTGGCCTGCTCCCCGCGCCCTCAACTGTGGAGCTTCGAGCCCGAGTCGCCCTGACCGCCGGCGCTAAAGTGGGATGCCGTCTCTCTCCTACAGTCGCCGAGAGACCGCGGATACCTTCAGTGACACGGGGTGAGGGAGGTCACCTTCTTTTGGGTGATTGGGTGGAGCCACACCCTGATCACCGACCAGATGCCGCGGAAGATCATCGGAGCGTTGGTGACATACAGTGCAAACAGACTCTCGGGGTAGTGCTCGTTTGCCACTCCCAGCACCTTCTGCACCAGGGCACGTGACTGCACCTCGTACCACCTCCCCACAGCCCCTCCATCAGCCCTGATCGCCGACGGTAAGGATCCGTGACAGAGTCCGGAAGCGATCCATTTTTTCCTCCTCGCGTCGATGGTATATAAAATCAAAGAGAGTACCGGGCCCACTTGCGTGCGGCCTCTGAGCCAGAGGCGCAGGGTATGCAGGGGCCCGCTTGCGTGCGGCCTCTGAGCCAGAGGCGCAGGGTGTGCAGGGGCCCGCTCGCGTGTGGCCTCTGAGCGAGAGGCGCAGGGTGTGCAGGGGCCCGCTTGCGTGTGGCCTCTGAGCCAGAGGCGCAGGGTGTGCAGGGGCCCGCTCGCGTGTGGCCTCTGAGCCAGAGGCGCAGGGTGTGCCGGGGCCCGCTTGCGTGTGGCCTCTGAGCCAGAGGCGCAGGGTGTGCAGGGGCCCGCTTGTGTGCGGCCTCTGAGCCAGAGGCGCAGGGTGTGCAGGGGCCCGCTTGCGTGTGGCCTCTGAGCCAGAGGGGGGAGGGAGGAGGGGAGCAGCACCTCCCCGGAGAAGTGCGACATCTTGAGGCCGGCGAGGTCCATGATGTGCACGTGCTTGTACACCGTCTTGCCGATATCCTTGCTCACCAGCGTCTTGAGGTGGGCGATATACTCCAGCTGTTGCACACGGAAATGCGAAACCTGCTCCTGTTTGTACTCCTTGTTGATGCGCCCGAGGTGAAGGTCCTCCAGCTTCTCTGCTATAAGTGTGTGCCCGTACTTGTCCCGACCATAAAATCGTGTCGGCCAGCTCCCGTTGAAATCATCAGCACCTGTCCAACCACCAGGATCAGCCACCCCGCCACCCTCACTACATGCTATCACTACTACTACGAGGCGAGGCGCACACAACCCCGTGATTCAGGCCTGCTTGGGACACCTAATCAGGCCTCTAAGTGGGTAGTAGCGACGCGGAGCTTGAGGCACTGCGGAGGCCCCCGTGTGTGCCTCAAGTTTCAGAGAATCCTTTTCCCCACAGGCCTTCATGCTGGCGTCGGACAACGACGAGACCTCCGATCCCCTCTCCGATCGCACGAATTCTTCACTGCGCTACGAGCAGCTGGTTCTGTCGCACCGCACTGTCGCACCGGCACAATGCGGCCGGCGATCGAGTGTACTGCAGGAGCACTCTCGCCTGATTGGAGGACAACCCTGACGTGCGCGGCCCGGTGGAGTTTGGGGGGGCGCCGCTCCGCGGGACACAACGCCCTGAAATGCACCTTCACACTCCTCACCACCCGCTACCCCATGGTTCAGCTCAGAGAGCTGCAATGGAGCCTGACGCGGCAGTCCACGACGGTGCTTGCGAGCGCAGATTTCATCGAGGAGGAGGGGTGTACGCGGGGATGCAAGGGTGGGTTACTGACTCTATCAATGCCTCCGGCGAAACCGTATCTGTGGGAGCTATACTTTGTCCTCTCCACATTGACGGGATGGGGTTCTAAAGTGTAATCGCGCGGCAGCCATGGTCAGTCGTGGAGTGGTGGGTGCGTCTCCCAGCTCCGGAGGAATGGGCACCAGGTCGACAGGGGCGCCGCAAGGGCGAAGCTCCACAGTGACTCCTGCTTGCTCGGATGGGGGTGCTGAGACCGACGCAGGGGTTCTGACAGGAGGAGCTGCGGCGCCTGCACATCACCAACCTGTAACCGGGAGGCTCGTCTACAAGATGGTGCAGTCGTTTCTGTGGGAGCTGACGGGCAAGGTTGTCCATCAATGCTGCGACAACCAGGCAGTGGCGGCAATGGCCAACCACTTCACGTCGCGGGGCCTGGAGTTGATGCAGCAGATGCAGCAATCCGCTCTGTCCACCCGGTCGCCTCAGTGCTGGAGCACACAATGGTGGGATCCGGGTTGCATGGGCGTGGACTCTTCGGACTCCTCCTAGCTAGGAGAGATTATCTGGCTCAACTCACTGCGGCTCGATGAGGTGACTGGCAGGCAGTGGGAGGAAAGGTGCACTACGACGGTGGTGGCCCCATACTGGCCGGGACAGATGTGGCTCCAGCAGCTAGAATTGCTGTCCGACGAGACCATCATCCTGCCTCGGCGCCGGGACCTCTTCACTCCTAGTCGGCTCGGAGGGCCCGAGCTGCTCGAGGCATTCCGAATCTCGAATTCCCGTATATTACTCCCTCCAGGCCGCTGGTCAAGCTCAGGCCGCCGTGGCAAAGCCGAAGCTCGCGCCACACTGGCAGCCAGATAAAGGTATGTTGGCCCAGCGACTATGCCTGGTACCTAGGCAAAGTGGGCAACACTCCTGAGACGAGAAGAGCTTGACACGTGTCGCCTGCGATGACTTCCGCGAAGAATACCTCGACATGAGCAAGGAGGGGTAACATGTGATACCCCATGCTAAGGTGGAGCAGGTGAGTGATTGGGTGGCGGCGCGGGAGGAGCGCTGGCAATGTGAGCTCAGTAAAATCTGGCTCAAGGACGTGGCGGTGTAGATACAGGGTGCGGCCCTACAGG
>LGRX02035295.1:72295-102598 GCA_001247695.2 Cymbomonas tetramitiformis | reverse complement strand
ACATGGACCCGTTTTACAAACGCATGGACCCGCTTAATACCCACATGGACCCGCCGAAGAATCGTATGGACCCACAAAATAATCACATGGACCCGCAGAATAATCGCATAGACCCACATACTAATCACATGGACCCGCTTAATGCCCACGTGGACCCGCCGGATAATCATACGGACCCGCTTAATACTCACACGGACCCGCTAGATTATCGCTTGGACCCGCCTAAATACCACATGGACCTGCCGAGTAATCATATGAACCCATCGAGCGAGCGCCCAAACGGGGGTGGGGGGGGGTCCATGCTGGGTCCATGTGATGCATTCCCTACGGGTCCATGCGAGGTCCATGCGTCGCATGGACCCGTAGGAATGTCTGACCATCGGACCCATGTGGCCCTCACCGGTCCATGTGGGGTCCATGTGATGATAACTGAGTGGTCCCCGTGAAGTCCATGTGATTGTACCTACCGGTCCATGCGGGGTCCATGTGGGGTCCATGCGTCGCATGGACCCGTAGGAATGTCTGACCATCGGACCCATGTGGCCCTCACCGGTCCATGTCGGGTCCACATGCTACGTACACACTAAGAGGTATCACATGGACCCCACATGGACCCGTAGGGAGGGTCCATGTGAGGTCCATGTGACTGAAAACCGTATGGACCCCACATGGACCTTCAGTGGACCCATATGGACCCCTAGGGAGAAATGTCTGACCATTTGGGGCATGCGAGGTCCATTCCAAGTCCACGGGGGTCCACGTGAGGTCCATGCGGGGTCCATGTGATTTATGAATCACATGGACCCGTCCCTATTTGGTAGGGAGGCGCCAGTGGAGTGGCGCTGTGGGGCGTACTGATGCAAGACGTGGGAAATGGACTGCAGCCGATCGCCTTTGAAAGCAGACAGTTTAATGGAGCCGAGCGGAACTACCATGCTGGCGAAAGAGAACTCTGCGCTCTCCATCACTGCAACACGCAAACCTGGCGACACTACCTCATCTGGACCGAGTTCCAACTGCAAGGCGATCATAAACCACTAGTCTGGCTAAAAATGGCTCCTGGGCAACCCCTCAGTCGACGCCAGGCGCGAGGTTACATGGATCTAGTGGAAGTAGGGGTACCCGAAATGGAGTACATCCCTGGAGCTCTACTTTGGGTTCCAGACGCTCTGTCGCGGCGACCTGACTGCAAGGATATCTCCGCGAGAGAAGGACTGGTGGAAGCAGGCTTTGTGCATCCGGTTACCGGGAAGGCGCAACGACCATCTTCTTCTGCTGCTAAGACTGTCAGCAAGTTCAGACCTGCGGCTGACAAGGAGTCCCGCCAAGGACGAGCCCCGCTGGGAGTAGTGGCTCCCAACAAATTGAAGGAGCGCAAGCCCCCCAACGCGAAGGAAAAAGAACCTGATTCAGTCCTCGCGTATACTGGAGCTCTCACCTGGTTGGACTCCCCTCAGCTCTGGTTGGACGCCATGCACACCTTGCAGTTGGCAGAAACTGGATATGAGGAGACCACCCTGGCGGTTCGGACGCGTTCTGGCAAGCTGACGGATTCCTTGCCCTCTCCAGCGGAGAAACTCCCTGCAAGCGACGGCGCGGCTCCGAAGCGAAGCAATGCCTCGACCAGACTCCCGGAACCCAGCGACAGACAGAATTGGAAGTTCCGCGCTGACATGTTCGAATTTCTGAGTCAGAAGTATGGACCTTTTGAGTTGGACGCCTGCTGTGACTTGGGAGGGAAGAATCCTCAAGCAAACCGCTACTGGACGGACTGTTTGAAGGAGAACTGGCGAGGATTAAACGTCTGGTGCAATCCTCCATTCTCTTCCAACCATCATTCTGACCATCGAGGCAGTCTTGAGGAAGTATGTGGAAGAATGGCGCCTGGTCCCTACAAATTATTGGCCTTTTTACACGCGTGGAAAACCGTCCGTCCGACGCGTGGACAGCGTACGGACACCCTATGGAAGCTTTTTTTGCTAAATCCACACGTGTGAAATTGTCTAATTTGTAAAAGTGATGTTCATACGGTGTCCATACGATAAATCCATACGTCGTCCGTACGTGCGCATCCGTGTGGACGACGTATGCTAGTTTACCTGATTTTATTACGCGTGTGGACGCTCCGACCGTATGGATAGGTGCCGTCCATACGCATGAACCACTGGAAAATGTTGTCCACACGTGCGGACTGCGAGAAATGCCGCTTCTACCCCTCCTCGGCCATATGGACACCATGGGGACGTGTCCCTGGACCGTACCCACGCGTACGGACGACGTGTGGACGGGCGTATGGACAGTGTGAGGCCCGTGCCGTGCCACTCTTTTGCGCTTGTCCGCACGTGTGGACAGCCATTGCACCCGGGCCTGGGTGTACCCGAGCACTGCTTGCCCCCTCCTCAGCCATGTGGACACCATGTGGACGTGTCCCTGGACGTACTGATGCGTACGGACGACGTGTGGACGGGCGTATGGACAGTGTGAGGCCCGTGCCGTGCCACTCTTTTGCGCTTGTCCGCACGTGTGGACACCCATTGCACCCAGGCCTGGGTGTACCCGAGCATTTCCTTCCCCTTCATCAGCCACATGGACACCATGGGGACGTGTCCCTGGACCGTACCGACGCGTACGGACGACGTGTGGACGGGCGTATGGACAGTGTGAGGCCCGTGCCGTGCCACTCGTTTGCGCTTGTCCGCACGTGTGGACAGCCATTGCACCCGGGCCTGGGTGTACCCGAGCATTTCCTTCCCCTTCATCAGCCACATGGACACCATGGGGGCGTGTCCCTGGGTCGTACCGACGCGTACGGACGACGTGTGGACGGGCGTATGGACAGTGTGAGGCCCGTGCCGTGCCACTCGTTTGCGCTTGTCCGCACGTGTGGACACCCATTGCACCCAGGCCTGGGTGTACCCAAGCATTTCCTTCCCCTTCATCAGCCACATGGACACCATGGGGGCGTGTCCCTGGGTCGTACCGACGCGTACGAACGACGTGTGGACGGGCGTATGGACAGTGTGAGGCCCGTGCCGTGCCACTCGTTTGCGCTTGTCCGCACGTGTGGACAGCCATTGCACCCGGGCCTGGGTGTGCCCGAGCGTTGCTTGCCCCTTCATCAGCCATATATGGGCACCACGGGGGCGTGTCAACGAACGAACTCATGCGTACGGACGACGTGTGGACAGACGTATGGACGATCGGAATTCGCCAATCCATACGTATGGACGTCAAAATTGGAGTTTGTTGAAACACGCGTGTGGACACATACATCCGCGCGTGTGGATAAGGGTTTACCCGTATGGATTAGCGGAATCATGCGTGTGAATACAGGTGTCCGCGCACATACGGTTTATTTGCATATATAATACATCGTGTATCATCCGCAATCATCTGAATCAGATGAACTACTACGGTCATCCTCGCTACTACTGTTATCATCGATTTCACGGAAGAAATCCGCCTTGCGATCCAACACAACTTGCAAGCAATCAGTTCGTCGTCGAATGGCCAAAGGGACAACATTTCCTTTGTACCGGGCAAGCCAAGCCGGCATGAAAGGAACATCCTGAATTACCACTTGATTCTCAATGCTGTTTGCGCGAACGAATGGCTGAGACACGTCCCATGGCATGTCTTTGCGCAGGTAAATGTTCTTGCTGATATCGTCCGCAAGCGCAGCCGCCTTTGGGTACCAACGGGCCTTCAACAGAAAGATCTCGTGACCGGGAAGATCAAGCTTGACGAGCTTCATGATTTCCCCATACCTATCTTCAACGTCATCGTCCGGTATCTCGCCTGTAAGAAGTTGAGCTGGAGTTGGCACTCCCGGACTTCGAAAGATGCTCTTGAAATACCGTTGACAACTCTTCAAACCAATGTCGCTGTCGTGCACTCGAAAATCTTCACGCCCAATCTTGATGCTAGGATACTCCGTCCACGGGGCGATCCCGGCCAAGGCGAAGGTCTGCTCCTCCTCGGTGAAAGGCTGAATCTGCAAAGTTCTTGGGCACCTTCTCCACGTGTCTGGTTGTAGAAACACCGGAACCACGTCATTCGTCATCGGCCTTCGACGACCCGCCCGTCGGTTGCGACGATTCCGTTGTCCAACGTTCCTGCATTCGCAAGTACACACGGGTGGACTCAATGTTCCGTACGTTGTCATACGGTGGCCGTACGCCGTCCGTACGCCGTCCACGTGGCGTTCGCACAATTTACAGACATGCACATAAGTTGGTACCTGTTGAATGAGTCGAGTGTGTCGTCGAACTTTTTGCACAGAGTGTCGTACTCGGGGAACTCGGTACGAAGGTAGACTTGAATCTTTTCTCTGTCATCTGTTGCGATTGACGCCGCGCAAGCGAATTAGTTGTCTCATAAGAAGACTGAAGAGAAAAAAAAACGGACAATAGTGAAAACTCATCCGTACGTACGGACAGGTATTCCACACATGTGGACGACGTCGTCCGCACGGTGGGCTCTTCGTCCACGCGCTTGGACAGGTGGTATTGACCAAACGGACAATAGTAAAGTACCGTCCGTGCGTATGGATCGCTGGCCACACGTGTGAACGACTACGTGCACACGTACTTAAAAAGCATCCACACGCATGGAAAGACTAACATGCATGGCACACATGATACTTAGGGATGTGCTCACCAGCGGTTGGCCGCACAGTGCTTGATTTCGTTGTAAAGATGTTCTGCTTTGCAGGAGGTCGATACTGGGGAGCTTGACCACTTCGATGCATTCGCTTGATGCCAGCAACCATGGAAACCGTTCGCCGCAACTCCAGTCCTTTCATCATGCTGGCGACGGGTTGTGAGCGGGTCTTGATGGACAGCTTCAACAACCCGAAATAGTCTTCGAAGACATACATCCAGATTTCCCGTGCAGGGCCGTTGTCCTTCAGCTGGTCGACAATGTGCACGAGAAGATGCGACATAATCACCAACGCCTCAGGGGAGTTGTTCCGCTCCATCTCATCTCTCAACTGCATGACTCGGCTCTGCAGCTTGTTCATTTCCTGAAAGGCAAAATAATGAGAGGCAACCTTAATCTCGAACCGGGACATGCCAGGTGTGAATGGTGGAGGAACAACCGGATGGACAACGGCTTCATACGCCGTCCGTGCGGCGTCCGTACGGTGTCCGAGAACATCCACACGGAAGCACACGGGTTGATTAGGCTTAACGTACCTCTGGATGAATTGAGGGGGCGGTTAATTCTCGAACCACCACCGAAAATTCACCAACGAACCTCGCGTATTGTGGTCGGAGAACTTGCCCGTCAGCATTTTGCCAGGATGCAATAACGCCCAGTATCCCAGAAGTGAGGGATACCACCAGCTCCGCGGCCTTCATCTTCCGCACCTTTTTCGGGTTCTTGTACTTTTCCTGCAGAAGTTTCTTAGCTAGAGGTCCCATATTTGTCGCGAGCTTCAGACCTCGTACCCACTTGATTGCACCGGTCTTTGCGATCGGTGACAGTCCCCACGGTGATGGTTTGTCTGCAAAGACTTTACATTGTTAGGCATACAGTGGATGGTCCATACGTCGTCCGTACGGTTACATGCGCCGTCCGTCCGGCGGCAACACGGTGTTCACCCGTGTGGAACAGCAGAAACTCGCAAACGACCTACAAGCTTACCTGCCAGTCGCTTCGCAGCAGATCTTCGATCGTTTACATTTCTGGGTGGGGGTGCGATAACCCACGATCGATGGACCTTCATCTTCCGCGCATAGTTGCGTGTGTTCGGTCCCCAACCATCACCAAAAATCACGCAGTGGACGCCGTGAATCAGGTTGTACAAGATGTGCATCAGGTCGAGAAGGTAGTCCCGTACAACGTCAAAATCAGGAATGATTGACATCGGGCATGGTTCCTTAACCCCGCTCTGCTTCATGAATTCCTCGACGATTTGTTTAGGCACTCGTCCCTCTCTGATCATCTTGGCGTGGAGCTGTTGGGTTTCACGGACTTCGCTGTTGGTGCGAAAAGGGATTGGTTCACCTGCTCAATGACGGCGAAAATCAACACGACACGCTTAGACGGTGAATCACGCGTACGGAACACATCGGACTCCAGGCGTCCACGCGTGCGGACGCCGGTATCCACAAGCCCGGACAGGGTGTTCTTTAACACATAATTTAAGCTAAAATCCACGAGCTGTCCGTGGGGTGTCCACACGGTGGGCACACATACTCCGTACGTACGGCCGAAGAAGGAAAGGGGACAAGCGACGGGGTCATGCGTTTACCTGGTTGCAGTCCTTGGTGTAGTGAGGAATATATGATTTTCGTTAGACCAGTTGTAGATTTCTCGGTACCCCGGATCCAGCATTTCAGGCAAGCGTAGTACGAATTAGCTCCGAATCGTCTCGCCGCGTCGCTCAAGCCAATGTAATCTTCGAGCATTTTGTACAGCACGAGCTTGAACGTGAAAACCGTGTTGGTAATCACATCGAACACGCGTACGCCGTTAGTCAGTCTGTTAACCTCCAAGGTGAACATGTCGTAGAACTTGCTGCTGATGACTTTCGGTTTTCCATCCCAGATTCCCCAAGTCATCACGTATTCTCGTTTGCAGCGAATTTCTCCCGGGAAGTTGACAATCGTAAAACACAGCGGAGTCACCGTGCGAATGCCGTCGTTGAAGGATTGGACGCCATCTGCACACGCCATAATGGCAATGTTCCTCGGGTCTTTAAATATGTCCCACTTGTTGCGAACGAAGTTGAGAAATCCTGGCGAGTCTGCACGAGCATTGGGAAACGATACATAAGAATTCCTTACACTCACTGTCCACACGGGTGGATAACTACTTACACACGTACGGACAACGAATGAACGTATTGTCCATGCGGTGTTCACAGTCATGGACAGGTTTACACGAGCTCTGGGAAATGAGACCTAAGATTTCCGCAATTAAACTGTTCACATGGGTGGGTAACATTGTCCGTGCGTACGGACGGCGTACGTGCATACCATCCATATGGTGTTCACCTACATGGACGAGCTTGCACGAGCAGTGGGAAATACGACATACGAATTCCGCACTTGCTTTGTCCACACGGGCGGACGATGCCAATCGTACCTACGGACGACGTACTGCCCTTACGTCCATGCGGTGTACACAGTCATGGATTGAAATTTCGGAGTAAACTCACCGAGTATACCATGTATTTCCGCTCGGGGGTCTTTGTCCAACATGCCTTCTTTCCACCACGTACGCGCTAGCATGGCTAACTCCGGCGTCAGGAAGAATACGGTGAACAGCGTTTCGAGCGGCCACCATCGAAAAATACAGCGAGCTCGACCTGGAATGTATACCCCGTTCACCGTCTTTCCGTCCTCGTATCTCGGTTCCAGGCATGTCGGACACTTGTCGCAGTTGGCGTGCTCGTCCTGAAAGAATTCGGAGCACTCGGGGCAAACGTCCACTTCGTTGTATCCCTTGAACATCTCCTTCCACTTCTGCATCACCTGTGCATATGTAGATGGAACCTCTGCGATAAGAGTATGTGCACTATCGGCTACATTGTCGATGTAGTGAACACGCAGAATGTTCAGAATCGCATCGAAGTAGGCCTGCGAGCTGTTGTGGTGGTTGTGGGAGACGAGAAGATCCAACACGAAATTGTTCGCCACGACGTTAGCGGACGCTTGGACGTTTTCTACACTTTCCTGCTCACACACACACACACACACATCCTCAAAGAACACATGAATGTGATGAATGCTGAATTGCTGACTTAGCTGATAAGGAGGACCTACCTCTGCGCTTGGGTCCTCTTGAGGTCCCAAGAAGAGCCGATTGATTTTTTCGATCGTCGCATTTGCTGCCTCGTGGATGGCAACATCTTCTGGGAATTCCTCCTCATCACTGCGTTCTTGTGTCTCCTCCTCATCTTGTTGTCGCTCTGGTGACGGCGATCGATCACCATGAAGTCCATTGGCACGCACGTGCCGGAGAGTTTGCTTACTGGATAACCACCTTTCACCATTGCATTCAACGCAGGGACAAAATGGCATATTTGGTCGTCCGTGCGTCGTCCGTACGGTGTCCGTACGCCCGGCTTAGGTTTCCAGCGTATGGACAACGATGTTCATACGTTCCATGTCACATCTGCGCGCATGCACCAACACTTACGTCAAGGTTGTAAACTCGTCGTCCACACGTTAGATTATGGATGGACGCTATGTGTTGTCCGTGTGGATGCCGCAAGCATTCTAGTCCATACGGTTCCATGAGATCGGTTGTCCACACGCGTGGAAACGTCAGTTAGCTGTCCATGTGGGTTTTGTACGAATTTCGTATGAAATGGCACATTTTTCGTACGTCTGCATGTCCCATGGACGGTCTGTCCATGTGGTTGGAAATCAAGGTATGGCTTACGCGAGGTCGACTTTACACAAAACTTCCGAAAATATTTTTATTCGATAAACCTGTCGCTCAAAGCAATCTTAACATATTGCGCGCTCCGGGTATACAATTGACCCAGGCATTGAAAAGTTATGCTCGATACCGCTCAGTTATCTCCCATACTTAAACATACTTAAGCGGATACTTAAATCGCTTATATCTCACGATCTAGAAAATCAGAAGTTTTGTGCAAACTCGACCTCGCGTAAGCCATACCTTGAAATAACCACACATTTTGAGCAGTCCGCATGGATGGATAGCAAAAGCACACGGTGAATTACGTGTTTTCGTACGACTCTATAGTGTTTGTACGTTTTTTGTTGAAAACTGTCCACACGCGTGGAAACGTCAGTTAGCAGTCCATACGCTGTCCATTCGAGTTAGCCTTGATTGTCCGTATGATTCATGTCCCATGGACGGTTTTTTTACACGCACGGACGCAAAAAAAAGCTGACCTCACGGAAACTAAAAACATAAAAACCGTATGGACAACGTACGGACAGCACACTTTACCACACGTGTGGACATTTGGGTAGAAATACTTAGCGAAAAAATGGCAAAAAACAAAACACCCCTAAAAAAGGTCGATGGAGGGCTAAAATCGGAGCGTGGGGACAAAAAAAACAAAGTGAGAGGGGGGTTAGGCGCCCTCTCGCTGCTTGCGATTTACCCCAGAACAGGCACTCAGTGGGATTGTTTCCCAGCGGACAGTGCAATCGACGGCCCAGATGAACCCCCCCGTCTTAATCGGACGGTCTCCATGAGTTACAGAAACTGAAAATGGCATGGAGGCGTGGGTTGGCACCCACGACACCCCTTGTGCACTAGCGGCGCCTCTTATCGCTAGAACACAAGGGGTATCGTGGATGCCAATGCCTCCAAGGGGATTCGAACCCCTCACCCTCGCGAGAACGCGTTCGGCTTACCAACATTTGACCACTCGGCCATGCACCCACGATGATGAAAAACCGCCGCACGGCAAAAATTATATTCATAAAACCGCGTTTCCCTACAGAGAGGACTCTGATACCAATTTCAATGAGAAAAAAGAAATTGAGACATGCATTTTCAAAAGATGCTATCTCATGCACCAGCTCAACGGTCAAACGTCCATACGTTCATGCCCGTACTGTACGGATGAACGCCACGAAGTCAGCGCTGTCCACGCCCGTGAGTACCGTTTTCATCCCATCGCCGCCAAAACGCCCACAAACGCCCACAGTCCTCCAGCAAACGAACCTCCTCGCAAATTTTGTTTCGTAAGTTCCCAACATGGCCAGACGAGTTCAGCCCAGTAGACAACGCGCACAGATCCCGAAATCGCCACCCACCGCCCCCACTCCCTCGCCAAACCAGCGTCGCCAAACCAGCTTGGTGGAGGCGGCCGCGTCAAACACCACCATGCAGCAGATGTTTCAGCAGATGCAAAGCATGCAGCAGCAAATGCTGCTGTTTGCAGGGGCTGCCGGGGCAGGGGGTGCAGCGCAACCTGCAGAGGCTGCGCAGGCCGCAAATACAGCGCGGTTGGTGGTGGACCCGGGCGCCCAAGTCTTAAATGACATGAAGGAAGACGCCCGGGAGGTCATCGACGACTGGCAGGAAAAAGGCCTGATACCCCCTGGGACGGTCGCCGTCATTGGGGCGGCCAAGCACACCAAAATCGCCAAGCATATCCAGTCCCGCCACCCGCAGGTGCCCTTGCGGATGGTGAAAACATACGTCACCAACCGGTTGAGTTATTTGAAAAATAACTCGGAGGGGCCCGGTCGCTGGAAGTGGAAGGTCACCCAGGACTTCCCCGACGGTTTTCACATCCGGTACAAGGGTCCAGCGGCCGGGTACAAGGTATACGGGCACAGGGATGCGCCGGACCCGGAGGAGACAGAGGCGTGCCTGCAGGTGGCTCTGGCAATTGCTGCTGGCAAGCCACTCACTGAAGGGAAGCACTTTGAGATCTTCACAGCGCTTGGTGCCAAAGCCCCTGAAGCCCCTGAAAAGAAACCGGAAGTAAAGGTAACTTTTGTGCTCTTCCGCCTGTGAGCGCCGGTGTCCACACGTTGTGCAACGGTGTCCAAGCTCGTGGTTATGTGAACCTTTTTTCAACTTGTGCCGCTTGATTGTTTCCACCCTTATGAACCACGTAGTTTGCACGTTGTCCACAGGGGTGTACGTTTTGGCCAGTGAGCGCCAGTTCTTCACTGTTTTTCTTATATGTTTCCACGCGTGTGTCGCCCGTACGAACGACTTAGTCCACACGTCGTCCGCACGGTGTCCAGGTGGAAGCGCCTCAACAGACGGTCCCCGAAGAGCCGGTCCCGCAGGCAGAGAAGCACTCCCCCAACCTCGGGGGCCCCTTGGCCGTAGGGGACCAGGTGGACGTCTTCGCCACCCCCCAGGCGGACGTGGGTCGTATCGGTACCGGTTACGACACCGGAAAGGCCACCAAATCTGGCCTCCCGAACCTTGTCATTGGTCGGGCTACCGTCGCCGCCATCGGGCCGGGAAATTCATTGAACGAGAAACCAATGATTTTGCCCAAAGATACCTACGAGCTGTACGTTGAATTCGTCGTTCACCTCCCAGATAAGGGGGAGGTTTACCCCGTGGAGCGGATTCTTTCCCACCACATGTCGATGGTGGACGAGCTCGTGAGTGCCGAGCAACTCCGCACCGGGACGGCTAATAAAACGATGGAGATGCTGGAGCACAACCTCCAGTCAGTTATAGTAAGAAAAAATGTTATCTGGCAAGTCCTCCCTCCCTCCCTGCCTTCCCCTGCAACGTTCACATTTTTACCTTTTGCACTTACGCGAACGTCCATGTGTACATGTGTGCGTGGTGTTGTTTTGCTGTCCATACGCGTGGACACCATTTATTGTGCCGTCCATACGGGTGGAAGACGGTGTACATACGTAAGGACGCCGTCTAACAAGTGGTTTATGTACGCAGGATACACAAGGCCTACTTGAGGCACGCCAACACGGAGAAGCTGTATCCCGAGAGGCTGACAGCGAGAAAACTGGCCGGCCTGAAGTTGGAGCCTGCTGAGGTATCGGAACGGGACCGTGGATACCCCCCCGTCACGGTGTGTTTGCTTGTATTGTTCTAGTGGCATTTAGCTTGTCAATTGTTGTCGTTGCTCTTAATGCACTTACTTAGGTTGCATTCACTTGCAGTTCCATACGAGAGGAACGAGCCGTCACTGGTTCCAGGACGTGCGGGGGTGTCAGAAGCAAGATGCACAAGAATCGGAAGTTGAAGAGGAGAACGCGGCCGATGGTGATGCTAATGATGCTGTTGTTGAGGCTGTCGAGGATCCCGCCGCTGCTAATGACGGAGAGACTGTGGAGGATGAGGAGAGGGGCGAGGGCGTCGACAAGAAGGACGAGGACGAGGAGCAAACCACCTCTGAGGAGGAGGAGGAGGACAAGAAGGATGGGAAGAAGGATGAGAAGGTTAAGGGCGGTTCCGCTCCCAATTCCAAATTCCAAATTCCAAAGAAGAGAAACGTTGACAGAAAAAAGGAAGAAGGTGAAAAGCCAGCAAAGAAGTCGAAAAGCTAGGCTAGAAAACATTTTGTAAACATTTTGTAAACATTTTGTGTATCCCTGTACCTTGTAAATATTTTGTGTATCACAAGCTATCCACGCGCACGGACACCGATGTCCGTACGCGTGGACTGCATCGTCCATACGCATTGATATCTATAAACACAAGCTATCCACACGTACGGACACCGATGTCCATGCGTGTGGACTATCTATTATTGACCGTCCTTATGGGTGTCCATATGCCGTCCGCACGCACGTTTACGATGTCCATACGGTAGTCTACACGGTGTCCGTACGTGTGATTATGATGTACATGCGTCGTCCATACGTTGTCCATATGGGAGTACATATGCCGTCCGCACGCACGTTTACGATGTCCATGCGTCGTCCATATGCCATCCTTACGGATTTACATACGGTGTCCGCACGTGCGATTATAATGTCCATGCGCTATCCATACGCTGTCCTTACGGTGGTCCATACGATGTCCGTACGTGCGATTATGATGTCCATGCGTCGTCCATACGTTGTCCATATGGGAGTCCATATACCGTCCGCACGCACGTTTACGATGTCCATGCGTCGTCCATATGCCGTCCTTACGGGATTACATACGGTGTCCGCACGTGCGATTATGAGGTCCATGCGCTATCCATACGCTGTCCTTACGGTGGTCCATACGTTGTCCGCACGTCCGGTTACGATGTCCATGCGACGTCCATACGTTGTCCTTATGGGAGTCCATATGCCGTCCGCACGCACGTTTACGATGTCCATGCGCCGTCCATATGCCGTCCTTGCGGCATTACATACGGTGTCCGCACGTGCGACTGTGATGTTCATACGCTATCCATACGCTGTCCTTACGGTAGTCCATACGTTGTCCGCACGTCCGGTTACGACGTCCATATGTTATCCATACGGGTTTCCATACGGTGTCCCTGCGCTGTCGTGCGGTTGGATAGTGCCTCTGTCCATGCGTATGGACACCATGTGGACATGTGTTCTGTCCATACGGTGTCCACACGGCCGTCCATACGGTGTCCATACGAAATCCTTACGGTGTCCATGGGACATTTTCATATGGACACCACAATTACGCGTCGTCCGTATGGTTCTTACATATGCATCAAGGTTTCGCCAGAAATCTGTCCAGACCGTCCATACGGTTGTCCATATGGGTCCTTGCGATGTCCATACGCTGTCCATATGCAAATCCACACGGATGAATGGGGCAATAATTTGTAGGGGGTGGCTACTACCCAAATTCACAGTCCTACCACAAGGACCACCGTACAATGCGTATTACAGTAATCACTTACCGTTAAGGAAACTCGACGTTAAGGAGCCCAACTCGATGAGAAAAGCTGGCTGGATTTTCCGACTTATGAGATGGCATGAAATAAGGGAAATGGCTGCTGGCTGCCTAGCTGGAGAGGCATTTCTTAAACTAATAAAACTTTGCTGGGAAATTGACAAATATGGTATATTTGATGGTTTTTCATGATTTTTTGCACACAACTTGTCTTAAAGGTTTAAGTTCCTGATAGTCTGTTTCAGAGATAAAAATGACATCATCTAAATCCTGCTTTAATTTCTTTAAGCTGCGCACGGCTCTCAGGGTCCATTTTCTCGGAAATTGGACACCTTGAGAAAACGGGCTGGCTCGGGAAGGCGTCCACGTGGATGGTTATGAAATTCGCTGGCTGGCTCACGAGATCGCGGTCCACTATCCATAGCGTTCTCATAGCGCCGGCGGGGGGGAGTACCCAACTCGATGAGAAAAGCTGGCTGACCTGGAATCTACGGTTTTCTTAAAGGCGAGTGATTACTGTATGAACCCATGGTATACTCAAAGTGGTCAACCTACTGTTTTCATATGTTATGTATGTGTCAAGTCAATTTCCTAAATGATAGGGTAGGTGTCGTCGCGTCTAGTTGGGCACTGTTAATCGTGTGCATGTAGGAGGGTGTTTTTGCTAAAATCGTCAAAACGTCGGTGGTCCTACCACAAGGAGCACCGTGTCCGAGGCATGTGTAACCTTCTAGATCAAATATGATGGGGCTAGGAAATTATATCGTGCAAGTTTATGACCGAAATGAAAGTTTAATGCCATCATGTGGATTATGGGGGCATGCGCACAACACCTCAACGCTCACACGGATGCACGGGTAAGACTTTCCTAGGAAAACTGCATTTTCCACTCCTAAAAAGTCAGGGTTGCCCATCTAAAATGATGCATAACTATCATGATATGTTTCATATGCTCAACATTGAGCTTTTGAAAAATCAATTTATATGTTAAGTAAAAGATAATATCATTTGAGCCCATTCCGGATAACACATATCACCTATCACCAGGTTATTCATATTATTCATATTATGTAAGAGCACAAAAAACATTTTCTACCTCTTGGATCAAAAATGTTTTTCTGGGTGTAGGGTAACGCTGAAGCCATTTTGAGAGTATATAGAATAATTCCACCTCGTATCAAGGCCCAACTATCATTAGTATGGAGTTATAGTTGCGATAAGAATGCGGCCCAGGTGGCTCTTAGTCCAAATGCTATTGGTAAAAAATCATGAAGTAAGGGTACCATTTTAAGCACCTTTTTGAATATGTGAAAATAAGCAACCAAGATTTTCATCAGGTGCCTGACTTTGTTGCATTCAAACGCGATATATATAGCAATTTCTGACTTAACCACCCCCACCCAACCAATATATAGGTGCTAAATAGTCATGAGCTCATGGGATACGACCTCTTGAGGCTATCTGACGGCCCGAAAAAATCGTGAAACGGTGGTCCTTGTCATAGGACTACGCGCGTTTCTGGTCCTACCACAAGGACTTCCGGGCAGTGGCCACTGGACCCCGAAAATACCTCAGCCCCGTTTATCCTTCCTGACTTCCAGTCCCGCATGCCTCAATGACGACAGTTGTTCATATCAGCTGGAATGAGAGTGGAGTATATCATACCTACTCACGACGCTCAAGGAGAACCAGTGCAGATGTTCGCAGCACCAGATAGAACCCTACTGGATCTTCCATGGCCCCTGCTGGTGGTATACGCTCCTCTAGCGCAGCAGCGCGTCAAGCGAGAACGGCGAACGAGTTCACCTCCCCCCATCGTGCGCACCGGAGAGGCGGCCAGCGTCCGGGACCTCAACCACCAGATTTCTGGAGACCAGTTCCTTAAAGCCCTGCAAGCGGAGTATGGGCGATCTGGTCCACTGCATGCAGACTTTGATGACGGAAATCCAGGAAGCTCCTCACCAACGCACCCGGGACCTCTGTGTGGTGGGAAAGGTCTTGTGGAGGGTCAGCGCGGGACGCTATCAGTTGGTACTGGGAGACGATTCGCCTCTTCGGGAAGTGGTGCTGCAGGAAGCCCACGCGTCTGTCTCGGCTGGACATGTATGCTGGAAGGGACAAGCCTCTGGAACGAGTACTGCGACGCTTCTGGTGGAAAGGAGCAGCTGAGGATGTGGGGCGCTGGATTTCCTCTTGCATGATCTGTCAAGCGGTGCGACCGAGGAACTCCTTCCCAGATGGATTGCCCCACAGAATTCCCACGCGGCTGTGGCAAGTGGTCAGCGTGGGCTTTGTCACTGGGCTCCCAGTCACGGCGCGAAACCACGATGCTTTCGCCACCTTCACCTGCAAGCTCAGCAAAATGGTTCATATCACCCCCCTGAACTTCCAGGATAGTTCCGCAGAAGTGATCGCTCGAATCTACTTCGACCGCATCTGGAAGCTGCACGGTGCCCCCATGAAGATTGTCTCCGACCGAGATCCACGTTTTCAGGACGCTATGTGGAAGGAGCTGATGAGACTTATGGGAACCAACGTGGCTTCCACCACGCCTTACAACCCTCGTTCTGACGGACAAGCAGAACATACCAACAGAGTGGTAAAAGACATGCTGCGATCCTTTGCGGGCAACAATCCCGAGGACTGGGATTTGTGGTGCGCTAACGCCGAGTTCGCCATCAATGATACGCGAAGTGTTGTGACTGGTTTCACCCCTTTCGAGTTGGTTCTGGGACACTCCCCCATGTCACAGCTGTGGACCTCTTTCTCCAAGCCGCTACGGGGCAGCACTCCAAGCGCAAGGGCGGAGAAGGTACCGCGCATGAAATGACTAGTAAATTTGCGGCCCAGCTGGAGGACGCCCGCACTAAACTGGAACTTGCGCAGCAACGCCAGCGACATCAGTTTGACCAGCGTCATACTGCCAAATCCTTTCAGCTGGGAGACTTCTTGGTCTGGGTGGATGCTAAGCACCTCACCGAGAACATCATGAACCGCGAATCATTCAGGAAGCTGGGACCTCGCTGGCACGGGCCCTTACCCATCATCGAGAGGTTCTTCAGTGATCAGCAGAGGGAGCTGCCGGAGATTGGCACAGTTATCGGCTCAAGTTGCCACCGAAATGGCGTATCCATGACGTCTTCGCGCAGCATCGTCTCAAGGAATACCGCACTGCAGAAGAGGCTTTCGCGCTGCGCCAGCAAATGCATACACCTGCCAAGGTGCTCGTGGATGGGCAGACCCAGACCCATGTGTCCAAGATTCTGGCCCGAAGAGTGAAGAAGCCTACTCGCGGAGGAAACGAAGTAGACGAATTTCTGGTTCGCTGGACGGGGTACTCCAACGCACACGATTCCTGGAAGACTCGAGAGTCGTAAAACTATGGGGGTGAACTCGAGCAGCTCACCGAGTTTGAGCAACTGCGACTTTCACGTGAAGGGCAAACTCGCGAGAATTCAAAGCTTCACAGGAGGTCAGAAGGCAGCGGAAGCAGAAGCGGGAACACGCCAGGACTTTGACTTTTCTGGACACCTCTGGAGAAGTGGACCTGAATTCTTTGGACAACTTCTACCTTGGGAGCAGTACTGTCGCTGTTCTGACGCCTTTGTGACGCATCTGGCCCTCCTGGACTCTGTGATATCTCCTCGCGAGCTGCGCCTGCTGGTACTTTTCAGTGGCATTAGTAGTGTGGAGAGGAGTTTCCTTTCCTGCTACCCGAACAGCTCGGTGGTCACAGTGGATCAAGATCTTCGCTGGCAACCTACTTACGCTGAGAAGGTACAATATCGGGATTTTAAGCGTTACACGCCTGGTTACTTTGACGTCATCTGGGCTAGCCCGCCTTGCACGGAATACAGTCTCAAGCCAAGACTACTAGGGTGTGACAGCTGCGACAGGCTAATGCCTGTGTACGCCGTACACTTCAACGAAATCCTTGACTACCTCAAGCCCAAGCATTGGTTTATGGAAAATCCGATGGGCAGGTTTCCCTTCGCGCTGCGATTTCGACCAGTAGTCCGCAGTTTACCCACTCCGTTATATTGCTCCTATTGCATGTACACCCCTGGCATTGTTGTTTTGTTAGTCGGTTTTCGGGTTGTCATAAAGCATTAGGGGTAGCAAACGATCGAGGGGGTGACTTAATTAATTATCTGCATTGTTTGTTTGCGCGTGACGTGGATTAGGCCCGAGGCATAATTTATTCCCGTCATTGTTTGTTTGTGCCCGAAACTTGAGCACGACATGCGGATTATATAGATATATATTGTTTGTTTTGTGCGGAGAACGCCGTGTGGCTTGCTATATTTAATTAATTATTTGAAGATTGTTTGTGATTGGATCGAATTGGATTGGATTACATGGATGGTGAACAAGAGTTCTCACTGGAGGATTTTGGGAAGGAGGACACCAAAGAGTTCATGGTGTGCGTGGCTGGTCGCAAAGATGAATATTCATTTCGGTTCGAGATCGCTAATAGACTGTCACCATTGATAATGAAGATGACTCCATGGGTTGTATTCCAAGGGAGCAAGCGTTGGAGTTGCATGCATATCTGACAAGGTACATGAGAGCCAATCGTGCCCGAAATAATGCCGCAGAATGATAACTAGATTGTCTATTGGGCTCAAGGTGGGGTAACCCACCGTAAGAACGCCTTACGGTGGGTTAACCATAGCGTAGTTTGTTAACACCATAATGCACATCGAATGGTCTCAAATATGGTCGATCATATGTGATTTCACAACTAGACATTCATGTTTAGCTGGACAAAGCCGAATGACATGTACTTGTGATCGGATATATCCGCGGTATCCATCCCAATATACCTCCGATGGCACGTTCGGTGCCGTGATCCCAAATGCACACAAACGTGGCCCGATTTCTACGTTTCATCCACGATGCCAATGTGCGCATGGGTGTATTTCGTGAAGTTTGATATATTTTTACCACCTTGAGTCAATACTTCGCGAGAAACATGCATATATATCCCCGTATAGACAAAATATCGTCATTTTTGCCCTTAAGTATGGAAACACATTGAAATTGCAAATGTTTTTTGTTTTTTTTTCTTAAGTTACTTGTGTAGAGTGATATATTCGATATATCGAATGGCGCCAAGTATAAGAAACATTTGTTATGGGCCATAGTTCATGAAAATGTTGTGATAGGTACATTCCGAATGTGATGGGCATGTTCAAAATCTACCCAAAGATGCAATAATTGGGTAACCCACCGTAAGGATTTGAGGTGTTTTTTCGCTTGACCCCTTGGTATTAGCACGCATATTAGACGCATCTATACAGTATGTAAAGTACTTTTTTCAAGTCCACGCACTAATATAACCCCCAAGGTGTGTCGAAAAGCATGGGTTTGCCCAAGTTGGCACAATATGCTAGCTCTAACATGCGGTTTTCGAATGTCTCTTACGGTGGGTAAACCCACCGTAAGGTGCGCCCAATAGACAAGATGTATGTGCCACTCGGGTATGTTGATGATTCGAGAGCTCCAAATAGGAAGTAATATTTGCCCCGAAATTTTAATTTATTATGGACTGTGTGTTTTGCCATGCTATAACATATTGGGGCGACATTTAATTTGTTAAGTTCTGTTTGTTTGAGCTAGCTCCGAGTGAGACACTCTGGAATTAATTCATTAACTATTGTTTGTTTGTAAACATGTCGCCGAAAACAATAATTAATTAACTTTGTGCTTTGCTTCTGTTTCTGTTTTTTTTTACGACAAGACACCCCTCGATTTAATTAGTTACCAAACCAACAATGCCAGGGGTGTATGGCACTAGACACCGCAAGCCTACCTGCATCTGGACGCGGTCACCTCCCCGAGTTGACCTACGATACTGTACGATGGATACTCCTTGTCTCCACCAACAGACCTTGAGATCTCATCCGGAAACTGCTCAACTGGGACCTCATCCTGGGCAACAAGGAGCTGGAGTCTCCGCGGCCGTATACCCTCTGCCCGCTGGACTGCTTCGTCATCTCTTCGAGCATTTGTTCGATCAGAAAAGCATAGCACGCATACCTACGCATGCCCGTCCTGTATCTGGATCTTAGTTGCTGTACACTTGACGCTGAGTTCTCCCATCATGGTACTGCCAAGCTAAGAGGGGAGGAGTTGTGCCAGGGGTCAGTGGTACATCTAAGCCGTGCAATTGGCAGATTGTATTTCTATCCACCACTGGGGCAGCTCGATGGAAATGCGGTACCGAACGGGACCCCAGAACCATTTACTGCGTACTGTGGAGATATAGCGCATAAGATCGACTCTTGCTGGCAACATATTATTGTTATGTCTTCTGGAGCGCTACGCCGCTGGGAACGTAAGAGAGGTGGTGGCTGGTATCTGGAAGACGCCACTCGAGCGAAAGAGCCAGTAGCGTCATTCTCATTACCGATCAGTAATGCTCGTTCTTGGAAGTATTCGACTGAGACTGACGAGTATCGTGGTACTCCATACACTGGTCGTCCGAAGAAATCGACGCCTACGAACAGTGACGATTCGGGTGCAAGTGTTGTGGCTTGGAGTAAGGAGAAGCTGTCAGATTCTGATGACGACGATGGCACGGGTGCTACTGACATCAAGAATGCCACTGACACTGCCAGTCCGAAATGGGAGTATGACACGCCTGTCGATTATGACTCTGATGACACTGAGGATGACGTCAGCGAGTTTGATGACCTGGTAGCTGACGATCCGGAGGAACAGGCTGAAGCTCGGAGGCTGAAGAGACAGGGATTAAAGTTGATCCTGGATGACAAGGGTGAACTTATCTGGGTGCTAAAGGGCACATCTCCGTCATCGCCCGTTCAGCAGGAGGATCAGCCTACCGTGTCTACTTTATTGATTTTTATTCCTGAATCCGGGTGCGATAAACTTGGGACAAAAGTTTGTTATTGGCTGAAAACAATTAAGTATTTAAAGTTTTTTCTTTGTTCTTTTAGTGCGGAGCCTGCCTACCAATTTTTTTTTTTTTTTTTTTTTTTTTTAGATACTGACCATTTGTTGAAATATTTAATTATTTACACTTTTAAGGCCGATGGGTTATTCATTTGCAAAGGACACACATGAAATGATTTTACCACCACTTTCAAAGTCATTGAGCCACCTTCGGGGATCTTTGTCATAGTCGCGTGAAGCTGCGAGACGCTCGCCCAACTCCACATTGCATTCGACCAAAAGGAGATTGCGGCTATCAACGAATGCCAACTTTCTAGGGCGGCCAGCGCGCTTCTTGTTGAGGTGGCGCAAAACTTTCTCCAAGAAAAGTAGAAGTCTGTCCTCAACGGAGACCTTGGGATCGGGACGAGTTACAACAGGGTCGTTGTTCACTGCAGTGGGAGGGACACCGCGCTTCACACCGAAGCTCATGAGTGACGCCTGTTGACGCTTGTCTAACGAACGGCGCATCTTGGCCATGTCACCCAGGGTCGTCTTCCCACATTTACAAGTGACAGGGCTGCATTTACACAAGATACACACCGCCGAGTCCCCCATTAAATTATGATATTGATACAGTCCCGAGTCCGCCGGCGTGTGGTGGTGTGCAGTGAGAGCGATTTTGACGGGTCGGGAATTATTTTGCCAATTTGTCATTGGTGTTTGTTGTTGGCAGCATTCGGCGACATTCGAATTAATTACGGCCTTGTTGTTGGTTCTTTTAGCGGCGGGACTGTCGATTAATTAATTAATTAATCGAATTTGTTTTTTTTTTCACCACCGGGAATCGAGCAAATCAATTAATTGTTTGTTATTTCTTTTACAAAGGTCGTTTTGGGGCGAAATAATTATTTAATTTTAAAACCAATAATAAAGTAGACACGGTATCTTCGAGCAGAAGTCTGGTGCCGTCTCTGGTTGTGCTCGAGCTCGAGGTGTGGAGACCAAATCTAAGCTGAAGGGTCAACCTGACAAGTCTGGAAACTTCGACAGTGATGATGAAGCTGAGTTGGCTCCTCGGAGGAAAAGAGTCAGAGGTAACTAGATAAGCTAGAGGGAAATTATTTTGCCGATTCCCTGAGTAGGATTTGTATAGATGGCAGAATATGATTGATGCTAGCCGACACATGACAGATCCATCAGATATTTGGGAGGCGCTCCCTGAAAGTACAAGACTGGATTTTATCCCAGTGGAGACTGTTCTAGCTTGAAGTAATTATTTGGAAGAGCTTTGTCTCACCCTGTTAAAATACTGTGCGAGAACAGGTGTTCCGCTCGGGTAAAACAAACTGGCTAAGCTCTCATAATCAGTCCGGCCGAGTGCTTTTATCATGCATCTCGGAAACCCGGATAGTACGAAGTGATGACTGACAGTACAGTACTACTGTACTGTCATCCTAGCTACTAGCGGAGTCACGGTTCCGATCAGAGACGGGTCAGGCTAGGGGCTATCAGAGCCCATAATAATAACCCTGAACCTAAAGTCCAGCACACCACCCGGAGCTGTGACTGCGGCCAATAGGGCTAGGCAAGCGGAGCTAACTAAACAGATAACAAACAGCACTTTACTGGAAACAGATATACTTCAAGCTGGGTGCCCGGGGACTTGTCCCGGCACAACCCACCACTGCGGCTAAGGCTAATCACACCACCAGGATTTGAAATAAGCAGACTCTAGCCACTGCAAAGCTGGTCGGCAGAGCCGAGTTCAGCAGACGGATTCCAAGGCAGGAAAACATCCGAAGTAAGTTGAGACGAAAACCTGTAAGTACCGACACCACCAGACCCAAGTGGGTCAGGCGGATCCCAAAGTGGAGCGGCAAAACCATCAGAATGCAAAGCCGCTGAGGTCGATTGAGAAAAGAATTGCGCCATATCCCGCGGCGGCAATGACGAACCAGTAGTAATCACAGGCGGGTAAAGGGAATCCAGTAATGCACCACCGGGATGAACCGCACCGTAGCCGTAGGTGGCTCCGGGCTCAACCAGGCCCCTGACACCACCGCCGACCACGAGTGTCGGCATCGCCGTAGCACTGAATAGAAACGTAGCCACCATGAAAAGAGTGAGTGCAAATTCCCCGATGCCAAATGGCCTGGAGCCTCTGGGGACTCCGAACCGCCGAAATGCCGCCGGGCGGTGCACCCCCCTCAATTTCAGTCAGGCAGACACCAGGAGGGCAGTCCGAGCCCTCCCCATCATCATCGGAGTCACACACCTCAACAGGCTCAGGGTCAATGTCAAACCAGTCAGGGTGGACAGTGTTGAATGTTTTGAAAGAGTTGTCAGCAGGAGCCATCGGGCCGAGAGCCAGAGAGGCAGACGGCGGCACGAAGGCGGCACGGCTGACCTCATGCAAGTCAATCGGCTTACCATGCACGGGTGCAGAGGCCTTCGGCAGCAGCCGCTTGCTGGCGGTCGGCTCAGCGACACCACCAGCAAGCGGACCGCTGACCTCAGCAAATGCAACACGGCCAATGGAAAGGTGCTCATCAGGTGCAGACTCAGCAGAGGCAGCAGCATCCTTGAACTGCTGCAGAGCCGTAGGCTCTGGAGCAAAGGAATGCGCAGACAGCTCACAGATTTCAGGTTGCCCCACGAGAGCACACAAGTGCTCCATGGACCCCTCATCCCCAGCGTCATAGTACCGCTGAAAACGAAGGGCAAGCACGTCGGAGTCATAAGACTCGACGGCTTGGCAGTAGGATGCCGAGATGGACAGCGGGTGAGTGTCCTTGTGAGGACACTCACTCAGCCAATGCTTTGACCCAACGGCGCGGCACTTCTCGTGCCTGCACGTTGGGACAAAGGTGCCAGACCGCTTGTCAAAAGCCACCTCCGAAGAGGCGGAGTGAGCAAGCGGTTGCACTCCAGGTCGGTGGAAGTTGCGCGGAGTGTGTTTCCCAGGGGGCTTGGAGCCACCCTTCTTAAGGGAATCCACATCCCGCTGCAACTTGACCAACTGAGCACTGAGCCGATCAATGGCCGAAGCCAGGCCAGTGTCAGTGGTGCAAGATGCAACAGACATGGGCCGCCCCGCAGTGCGCTTGCCCGAGAGCCGCCCACAGCGGTACTGCTCACGGACCCGTGCCTGCAAGGTGAGCAGACTCACAGCCGCACGCTGGTCAGCTCGAGCAAACGAGTCAACCAGCGCGGCGTAAGCCGGCCCAGACAGCGCAGAGATGAATTGCCGTTTAACAGCGTCCTCGGGCAGCGCTCTGCGGGGCGGCCCATGTCTGTTGCATCTTGCACCACTTCCCTAGTAATTCTGATGGCACAGCGCCTAGCTGTTGCCATGTTTGGCTAAGTTTTGACACAGAGATGGGGTGGGCGCCCCCTTAGGCAGTAGTTCGTCTTTCCGCGGTATGGCCTCTTTTTGAAGTGGAGATCAGTTTATGGCGCATTTTTCGGCAGCAGTATCGTCGCTTATTATGGCTTCTTTTTACGTTTCACCTGGCCGGTGGAGAGGGCATTCCGCGTATTGTGGGTCGCAACCACTTTTAGCCAATCGGCTCATGACCTGTTTGATGTTGTTTTTGCCGCTGAGACTTCTGCAGGATTGGCCGCTGCGTAATGCTTACTACTGTCGCTCCGTTAGCCCGCAACCCCATCTTGCCGTCATTTTTACCATGGAGACTCCGATTGGACCACGCACACGCGCTAGAGCGCGGAAGCTAGCAACCATTTTTGATGATGTTGGGGCGCTGAATGCGGCTACGCCATCGACTCCGCATTTGGCTTCGGGAGAGTCTGAGGCGTCCACTGCGGCAGCCGTACTTTTGCAGAGGTTGCGCAGTGGAAGCGTGGTGGGCCCATAACCTGCGAGAACAGGTGTTCCGCTCGGGTAAAACAAACTGGCTAAGCTCTCATAATCAGTCCGGCCGAGTGCTTTTATCATGCATCTCGGAAACCCGGATAGTACGAAGTGATGACTGACAGTACAGTACTACTGTACTGTCATCCTAGCTACTAGCGGAGTCACGGTTCCGATCAGAGACGGGTCAGGCTAGGGGCTATCAGAGCCCATAATAATAACCCTGAACCTAAAGTCCAGCATACTGGTAATCTTTCCTGACATAAAGATATTGCAATTGTCCGATTGTAGCCTTGTTCAGCCATTCTCCGGTGTCTAAGCCCTCCAAAACAGATTTAGGATATCAAAAAATATGTTTGGCAAAATATTTCCGCTCCTCTGAGCTTGCAGTGACCGGCGGTGCATGCTGTCGACGTGGCAATGATATGACCTGACCGGCGCGTTTGTCGTTGTCAAGTGAAACCAATTTACCGGACGCTTTGGCGCGGATCCCTGACGTATCTGTGTCACTGGCCTACTGCCATGTGTCACCTTAGCCGAGTGGAGATTTTGAGCTCGACTAGCCTATAATTTGAATATACGATTACCATACAAGATACGAGGTGTTTTTGTATAATTATAGAGATGCGCCCTCGCTGGATAGGGCTTCAGCAAATCACGAAATAGAATTATACAGCGTGACATAAATGGTACATGTATGATGGGCATCCCAACACGGTATAATAAGAACAGTCGTCGAAAAGTCTTATACCTGACTATATTGAGTTCCATTTCTTCTTCCTCCCTGATGTAAATCATCGTAACGCCGCTTGGGTGCACGTTGTTTATGCGGAACCCAATCAGACATTATAAATATACAGGCGATGAGTGCCACAGACAAGATGCTAAAAAGTGTGCCGCGATATATACCAGCGCGTATGGATGGCATAAGTATAATAAATAATTTCCAGAGGGTTAACAGTGCCAGTCACGTCTTGTTGGTATAAATATACACATAAACATGAAGACGTTATACTGTAAAGTGAACACTGCTAAGTCCGGAGCTAATCGAGCTTGCATACGCACAGGTTCTGCTACGGTTTGCATAGCAACATTCTAGTTTCCGCCCGGTGAGACGTATACCTGCGCGTGGCTGTATGCAAGGAGTTGTGGTGCAGAATGAGAGCAAAACACGGTCGATGTGAAACAAATACAGATGTGTCAATCTCACAAGCGTCAGCAACGCTCGGATTGATCATACAAGATACGACATGCGCGTACGAGATACGACTCTCGAGCGGAGGGGCGATGGGCACAGTATTGGGTCCGACGCGACTTACGACAAGATCGTAGGCGTCTAAAAAGTGCGCAACAGCCGAACGAGGAACGCCCAATTAGACGGCTCAATAGCAGGACTAGTGATATTAAGCTGGCCACTGAGCGGAACGCGTATTGCCGGGCACATGTTTGATAATACTTCTAATCTGGTCGGGTGAGATCGTGAGATCATTTTGGCTCTAAAGCCTTTTCAACTTTCATCAGTTCGTGTTCCTACAGCTTCGCAGCGGACACAAGTTTTTTTGCCACGCACATCTCGCGATGAAAACAATTCTCTTGCGGTCGGAGCAGTAGGTACATCCTGGCGCTGACCGCTAGCTCATTCTCCGTAGCGCGGATGCCACGCTCACCGTTGCGGTTGATGTGCACCTGCACATTCTTCGCGACTCACCGATATTCGGGCGCCAAGGAAAACTTGGGATGAGATTGATTTGCCTCTGCAATATTTTTATTTTCAGCGTCATACGAGGCCGCGGTCAGCGGATCTTAGTTCCCGGCTTGAGATCACAGTCAACACGGCCTGGCTAACTGTGGCGATTGCAGGAAGTCATAGTATACTTTATTGGGGCACCTTCCCGTTTTCACTTGTGTTGTGCTACATAGTATCGCTTTTATCCCGCATGCATTAATCTCTGCTTGGGATCAAAATTTCCACGTCGTATTCTATCCAACAAGAAAATTGGTCGCCATGGGCCATTTTCAAAAACATCGCCCACACGAAATGACCCCATTTTCCAAAATCACTCAAATTATAACAACCCCCCTCTATGGCCACGAAAAGGAGACGGTAAAAACTTCCCTTTGCCTGGCGACAAATTGTCCCTATCTCCCTATTATGGACATTTTGTTCCATGGCGACAAATTTTCCCGCACACCTGCTCCTGGCATAGCTTCCAGGGCTCAAGCATCCTTGTGCCAAATTGCATGACATGCTGTAGAAGTCTACTTTGTATGTAGCAAATCTTGTGAATACAAACGAACTAGGATAAAAATTCAACTACAAGGTTGTGAAAACCTTTTGGGTTCGGCTATCGAGCTCTTCAGTGCTTCATCTTCACAATTGAGAGGCTGAGGCCAGATAAAATTATCTGATTTCAATTCTGTGACATCAGTGACGGCTTTTATTGCGAATTGGACATCTGAGACTCAGTAATAGTCTCGAGTGCGGCGTCTGTTGCAGACACTTTCAATCAACATTCAGAGGCTGTGCCGCCTGCTCCGCGAAATAGTGCGTTTCCCGTCGCCTTTGCACTTCATCGACCAGAACTGCCAGGGTCGTGTAGAGGATGACTGGAAAATAAGGTTCCAATACGGCCTTCGCGTCGTTTATAGCAGCTGCGTATATACTGTTCAGCGCATCAAAGAACACGATACCTTTCTCTGTGCCTTCCTCAATATTCTTATGAAAGGAGTGAGAACCTAAGATTAGCACGCCATAAAATGAGCCGTAAATGAGTGCAGCCACGTTTTCATAACGAGCTACATCGCTCAACTCCCCAGCAGTCGACCTGACAGCGTTAGTTTCTGGCTTCGGGTCTAGGCGTCTTAGCACGTTCAGATCAACCGGTATAAAGACAAAATGGTAAAGTAGTGAAAAGGACATCCCCTTTGCAACACCACGTACAAGCTTTGTTTTCGGTGGGAAAGTTGAATAAAGAAAGGGGGTGCAGTACGTCAGCACTCTGAGGGAAAGTATGACACGCCTATGTCGCCTCGGTGCTGGGAAACACTTAATTGGGTCCAAGACGAGTAATGCCATGGCATATAAAAATTTTAAGTCCTTCAAAATGAGAAAGGAGTCGAGAATGGTACCATGCATACCACTGAAAGGATACCATTCAAGAGAGTACGCTTCGCTGAAGCGCCCTGCAAGAGCCGAGTTTGAAAGATGCGCCCAAGGTATACACACAAATGCTAAACACTCCATAACCAGGTTCTGCCAATCACCAGCGGCTACGCGCACTTTCGGCGTAAAAACAGTAAGAGCGAGCTGCATTGCAGAGTAAGTTGCGTTTAACCCCAGAAACCAACAATACGGAACATTAATCAAAGGTTCGCCTTCGCTCAGCTTAATAACGTTTTGCGCACCGCATAGCACTTGGAAAGCCCAAAAGATCACGAAAAAGCAAGGAAAGTAAAGCGAAAGCGAGTTCCTCATATTATGCCTATCCGAATACCACAGACGTAAATATTCCAAGTACATGAGACTTGCAGACCCTGCAACTCCTTCGTCGGGCCTGCCATCTTGCATATCTGACCGTACCTCACCCTCCAGCAGTGGCCGTGCTACATTCCACACAGCGCACTGTATGCCTGCAGCATGCGCTGATCGTCATCAGCCTCGCGTCTCCACCAGAGTGGCCGAGGGCGGAGAGGTGCAAGCCAGTCAAGAACTCAAGATCGAGTGGCCAAACAGAACTTACAAAGGAGGAGGTGGACGCAACCCCGGAGGCTCTGCACTTAGGCTTAATGTTTGCAAGTTGGCGGCCAACTTGATACTGATACCTCACAGAGTCAGTTTGTGGCTTTATCTTGGCATGTTCAGAATCACACACACAACAGGCGAGTGGCTATCTCGTCAATGCCTGATGTGCAACACGGCACCGACCTAATGTGTGAATTGAATTACACCCACCGCCCAAAAAAGGATGGAGGGGGAGGAGGAGGAGGTGGGGGGAAGGAAGCAATCCTGCGCAAAAACCCCAGTGACCTAATGCGCAAGACTTCGTTTCAAAGCTGCCATAACCTCCAAGGGGAAGAGAAATAACCAATTGTTTGTTTCTATTCCCCTTGATAACCTCTGCTCTATTCGTGAAGGTATCTACCAGGGGTGGACAGTTATATCGATTCTTGAGATATAAGCGTCAACGCTTATATAACCGTGGGTCGAGGTGATATAATGGTAATATCGACGCTTATATAAGCGTCGATATAATATAAGCGTTGACGCTTATATAAGCGTCGATATAAGCATAAACACGCTTATATAAGCACAATTTAATGATTATAATCCCCTAAATTTAGCAGTTCGTGGGCGAATTCAGGATTTTCTATATCTGATTTTATTTAGTGATACGTCATACAAGCGGAATATGACAGTGCACAGTGTGTAGACACATATTCAAATCAAAAAGCCAAGAAAAAATATAAAAGAAAATAAATCAAACATTTACTAAAAGCCATAAAAGTACCAGTATTGGGGAAAAAATCGGAGATGGAATCGAAGATCCCCCTCTTTTGAAAAATCGGGAAATATAATTCAGTCGCTCTTAACACTGTGTCATTGTCGAAATTCACGAATTCCCCTTAACAGTGCGAAAAAATGAAGCCAGACACTGTGACACGGTACGCCGTACACGATTTTTGTCTCAGTTTTTTTTACGTCTTCATTCTTCAAATCTGAGAAATGCGTGAACGGATTCAGAAAATTCAGTCGCTCTTAACACTGTGTCATTGTCGAAACTCACGAATTCCCCTTAACAGTGCGAAAAAATGAAGCCAGAATCGTAGGCTGTACACTGTACGCTGTACACGACACAGAGTAGAGCTGTGACACACGACACAGTGAGCTGTGACACACGACTCAGTGTGTCACTGTACACACGACACGACACGACACGACACGACACGACATGACACGACACGACACGACACGACACGACACGACACGACACGACATGACACGACACGACACGACAGTATAAATAAAATTAAATATTGGGGAAAAAATCGGAGATGGAATCGAAGATCCCCCTCTTTTGAAAAATCGGGAAATATATAATTCAGTCGCTCTTAACACTGTGTCATTGTCGAAATTCACGAATTCCCCTTAACAGTGCGAAAAATGAAGCCAGACACTGTGACACTGTACGCTGTACACGATTTTGTCTCAGTTTTTACGTCTTCATTCTTCAAATCTGAAAATGTGTGAACGGATTCGAAAATTCAGTCGCTCTTTAACACTGTGTCATTGTCGAAACTCACGAATTCCCTTAACAGTGCGAAAAATGAAGCCAGAATCGTAGGCTGTACACTGTACGCTGTACACGACACAGAGTAGAGCTGTGACACACGACACAGTGAGCTGTGACACACGACTCAGTGTGTCACTGTACACACGACACGACACGACATCGACACGACACGACATGACACGACACGACACGACAGTATAAATAAAATTAAATATAAATATAAAGGTCATCCATGAATGATAGGTATGACTTCACAGTGCGGTAATAATTAAATTTTGATATATTTGCTTGGGTCGTCAGTGAATAATGAAGGGGAGGGGGTCTGAGGCCCCCAGCAGTAGCCCCCACCCCCACCTTCATTGCTGGTTCATGCATAAATGACCAGCATATGACTTCACACGGCGTTAATAATGTAATTCAGGTCATCAAGAAAATGAGGTGGGGGGGTCTGGGGGGCAGGGCCCCAGAGCCTATCTCCCCAGCACTCTTAGCGCCTCTGTTTGTCATGGTCTCTCCTCTTCACATGATGATGATGCGGATGATGGATACTCAGGGAGGGGTTTATTTTCCCCACCTGTATGTTCACGTACCCCCTATAAAAGTATCCGTATAAAAGAAAAGCCACTCGAAAGTATTGGGGAAAAAATCGGAGATGGAATCGAAGATCCCCCTCTTTTGAAAAATCGGGAAATATAATTCAGTGCCTCTTAACACTGTGTCATTGTCGAAATCCCCTTAACAGTGCGAAAAAATGAAGCCAGAACGTCACAGGCTATACGATTTCTGTCTCAGTTTTTTTTACGTCTTCATTCTTCAAATCTGAGAAATGTGTGAACGGATTCCGAAAATTCAGTGGCTCTTAACACTGTGTCATTGTCGAATTCCCCTTAACAGTGCGAAAAAATGAAGCCAGAATCGTAGGCTGTACAATGTACGCTGTACACGACACAG